>JAOXOE010067369.1:0-30388 GCA_028565055.1 Phoeniculus purpureus
AGAGTTAATAAACTTTTCCTCTTTCAGTTTCCTAAGCAATCCATTGTCTGGCAAATTTATCCAAGATCTCACTGAGATCTGACTGCTTTGGTTTCCTTTCCCCTTAAAACCTGGGAGCAAAGCAGTTTTCTTAGTTTCAACCTGTTACACTGCTGACTCAAGGGGATGCTGACCACTCCAAGACCTAAAGGAGCAGAAGCATTTCACAGGGCATGCTGACATATGGGCAAGAGGCTCTTTCTTTTCCTATCATAGAATCACAGAATCATTAAGGGCCTGGAAAGCTCATCCAGTCCAATCCCTCCACAGAGGGAGAACTGGATCAGCTTGTGCTCCCAAGCTTCTTCTCACCCTCTGAATGATCTTGGTGTTGGTTACATCCCTTAGTTTTGCTGAACCAAGACTGAGATTTGAGACCTGCCCTTGCAGAGACATCACCTCACAGAGAGGCTTTGGCCAGTGACGGAGGGGAAAGGTGACAAACACCGGGTGTCCTTGTAAAGTCTGCATGCAGAGAGGGTGGCGATAAATGCAAACTGAGCTAAAAGCCCCCCATGTCTGAGGTGGGGGGGCCTGGTTCACTCTGGTTCCCTTTAGCAGCTGGAGTAAACCTGGATGTTGTCAGGGATAATAAATGTTGCTAAGCAACACATGATCCCAAATCAGCTTCATCATCCCAGTCATGTGGGGAGGAAAAGACAAAAGGGATCTGAGCCGGGGAGATCAGCACAAACCACTTGGTAAGGGGATGAGACAGCCCTTGACACCCTGGGACAAGCCCGTCCCTGTGCCTTCATTGGGGGAGCAAGGGCAGAGCCAAGGACTGGCTGTGGTTGTGCTCATCCCAGATACGGCATCATGGAGAAGTGTAGGGCTGGCCCTGCATGCTGAGCGGTCCCAAGGGATCTCCTGCCATGAGCAGTGCTGGCCCCTGTCCTCCTCTCTGGCTCAAGCTCTGGTGTCCTCTCCCATTGCCCTGGGGAGGGAGGCAGACAGACAATCTGCGAAAGCCAGAGGCACAACACCATCAGCACAGAGCTGGTGGACATCCAGAGGGGTTTTCCCGAGGAAGAATAACACAGGAATTAACCTCTCTTGCTTCTCCGTTCTCCTTGGATAAGCCAACCACCTCTCCCTGTGGCTGGCAGCTCACACTGGATGCTCACTGCCCAACTTGTGTAGCAGGAGAGCACCGAGAGTCACACACATGTCCCCGCAGTGTTAGCTCAAGCACTTTCCTGCCCTCTCGTGCCCTGTCAGTAGGTCTCCAAGCTCCTGAGTTAGGTCCTTGACAAGTTACCCCAGAGTTGTAGCTATGCTGTCTGATTCCTCCCCATGTATGTCATGGGGGCAGGAGGGAGGACGGTTCAAGTGTCTCCATCCCCATCCTCATCAGCAGCATAATCACAGTATCACAGTAATGATAAGGTTGGAAAAGACCTTAAAGATCAAATCCTTGCTGCCTTTCTCCATGCCTTTCCCGTTCAGATATGTTAACTCTTGGGCAAAGATGCTTTCAGGGCGGTTGAGGTGCCTGGAACTCTCACACAGGGGCACCATAACAACAGCTCTGTGCTGCCATGGATACGGTGTCCTGCTACCAGAGGAGCTGGAGGTGGGACAGGTCCAGCAGCAAGGCAGGTAGAAGCATGTGGAGGGCTGTTCTGACAAGGAATAACCAGGCAGGTAAATACTGGCTTTGAAAGGGGGGTGATCATGGTAGGACACAGGAGCAGTTTAGAAACTCCTGGGTGGTCTGGAGAGTGTGGACAAGGAGTAACTCTTTGTCTCATATAGCTCAAGAGCTAGAGGGTCATCAGATGGAGCTGGCAGGACATAACTTTCAGCCTCAGGAAGTCCCAGAGATGATTCCCTAACCACGACTCCTTTGATTGTGTTCCAGTTACCTATTGACTAGTAGGAGGTGGTCGACAGATATCCCCTACCAGTGTGGGAGCGCAATTCCCTGTGGCAAATGTGAGGTAAGATTAAAGGTTGCCTTTGGGGACAGCTGCAGAGGGCTCCATTGCCATTGCATATACTGCCACAAGCCACTCCTCCGTGCTCACATCCCCCAGTATGGGTTTGGAATGGAGCTCAGCGGGTCCAGAGTCGTCTTCTCTTAATGACTCAGGAGACTGCTACTGAGGGAGGGATCAAACCTCACAGGGTTTCACAACAGGACTGGATCCTGCGTGGGGCAAGAAATCTGATTTACTTGTCACTTGTGGGGTCCTGACTTCCTTTTCACCTTCTGGTGTGGTCCCAGTTCTCCTTCGGCTGCCCACACAGAAGCGACCAGCGTGTTTGATATTAGCTTTGCCGCAGGGTGTTTTCTTTGAAAGCATTTACACTTGGTTGATTTGGTACAGCTTTAGTTTTGGCCCCAACCCAACAGTTGTCAAATGCACCCCGCTGGGCAACCTCCACAGTGTCCTGGGGACCAACACACATCTTGGGGGGAAGCTTTTAAGCGGTTGCAGCAGGACTGAATTGGTTTCATAGGCTGCCCAAGATGCCTTCACAGATCTCAGGGCAGGAATATTGTTCTCAATATATTTTCTGGTCATTATCCTCAGGAGATGAAGGACATGAGGTCTCACCCCTGAGAGCTGCACTGTGTCTTCCACCCCAGCAAACTCTCCCCTGGATATTCAGGTGCACCCAATTCATACAAGAATGTGCAGATAGAGATGGGTTGACCTATGTGGGGTTATCCAGGAGAACGGACAGAAACGTTTGAGGATCAGAATATTCAATTTAAAAAAGCACCCCCAACAGAAAACAAAAGAAACCCAAACAAACCCTATACTTTTCCCCCCACTGACAGCATTTGGTCTCTGCTTGATCACTTTTTGAGGCTGGTGCTATGTGCTGACCTGGGTAAGATGTTCTGCTGGGCCAGAAATCAGTAGGAACATTTGTGATTGTTGTGGGCACCTTCATTTCTATAGTTGCATAGTCGATGACCTGTTGCACCACGTGCCCACACAGTGCTGCTGCAAATGGTAGGCAGTGGGTAGCAAGGTCTTCCACAAGGGTTTCTTTGTGTGCCTGACTGAACCTCTTACCAAGGAGGGGTAAGCAACGGATGTTCACGTAGCTGGGGAGTCTCTGTGAAGAGTGGTGGCCACTAGAGGATGGCCAAGTCACAGCTGGTGTTGGCCCTGGGGCAGGTCTGCTGATCATGATCCTCCTCAGGGTAAGCTGACATCTGGCTTTGGGTGTGTGATCTGCCCAGGTACAACATTTCTGAGCTGAATGAGGCTTTGTACACTCTGATCGCTGATGGTTGGGCAAGCAGATCATGCATCATGCATCAGAGAAGGAGCTAGAGGTGTCTGGACATCTGGGAAGGAATCACAGAATCACAGATCATTAGGGATTGGAAGGGACCTTGAAAGATCATCCAGTCCAATCCCCCTGCCACAGCAGGATCACCTAGACCAAGTGGCACAGGAACATGTCCAGGTAGGTTTTAAACGTCTCCAGAGAAGGAGACTCCACAACCCCCCTGGGCATGAAGGAAGAAGGAAGGAAAGGAAGAATGTGAGCAGTTGGGTTGTTGTCTAGGCAGGACCATGAGGGATATAATGGCTGCTCTGCATGATCCTCTCAAATTGGGAGTAGCAATGCAACATTTCCATCGGCTCAGAACTGCGATGCCAGTTTTCTGAGCTCCAATTTTTATCAGCTTGCACCACAACCTGACTTCACCTCCAAGCCAATGCAAACATCTCTTTCTGGATTATTGCTGGAGGGCAACAATACTGTCAGAGAACATTATGAGTCTTCCACTCCCAATGTTGTTGCAGGGACCGGTGGTAGAACTTTGCATGACCTGAAGGACAGAATTTCTGGGCTGGAATCAGCCCTAGGCTAAGGTACGATATGGACTATTGCTGAGCATGGACAAATTAAGTTCTCTCTCAGCTCACTGCAAGTCCCCCAGGCCATTCCACTAGCCTTGGCCACCCTCCAGCATTCACTTCCCCTCCTCTGCTTTCCTGCTGCGGGATATCTTGTGATAAAGCTGATTTCCTTGTTCATCCTCCCCCTCGCTGTGGCTCTGAACATGAGCTCTGTGTTCTCTTCCAAGAGACTTTGGCAGAGGAGCACATTTCTTCCTTCCCCTTTAGCAGCCCCTTTCCTGCCCCAGACCTGTCCCTGCCATTCTCCTTGCTCTGTCACCTGATGCTCCCTTCAGCTTTAGCTCTCTTTCTGCTTACTCTTCCAATGGCTTCTGGTTCTCCCCCTCCCAGCCCGAACATGTTTTAATCTTTCCCATCTGAAACAACTCTCCCTCGGCTCTGATTTCCCCTCCAGCTCGATCTGTCGGCCACTTCTGTGCATACACTATGTCAAGACCCAGCTCATGTCTTCACTGAAATCTTGGCCCGTATCTGACGAGGCCTCATGGATATTGGGTTGTGCCCAGCGTGGCTAATTCGTTCCTCCTGTGCTCTCTTGGTGTCTTCAAGCATGAGGACACCACCGTGCCTGCTGACACAGTGAATTTGTCCCCTCCTGCTCACACACATCCCAGATCCTGAAGACCATGCTGTGTCAAAATGTGGCTGATGCTTTCAGTGCAGTGTCCTTCTGCACATCTCCAGGTCTCATCCACAGCCTTTCATCACTGGGTGGAAGCTCTGTGGCTGACCCCTGCCTCTGTTTAACTCATGATGTCTGCAGCCTGCTTGTTCTGTTTGCTGGCATGGAATCATAGAATCATTTGGGCTGGAAAAGACCTTCAAGGTCATCGAGTCCAACCATTAACCCAACTGTCCCAAGGCCACTGCTACATCATGGCTCTCAGCTCCAGATCTCCACAACTCTGAAACACACACGATTCTGTGCTCTCTTCTCCCGTGAAGCACGGTAAGGAGAATCTCTTTTCAGCATCCTTGTTCTCTTTCAAGTATCTCCGTAAGACACCATAGCGCTGTGATGGCTACAAGATTGAAGCTTTGGGGGGACCCAGAATTGACTTTTTTCTTTTTCACACTGGCTTTTGTTCACGTGGGTGTCTACTGATGGTCTCTGAGGAGTCACACTTGAGTTTTTGCCTTATGGGTTTGAGTGAACTGGAGTTTGGATGAATGAGAAATTGCAAAGTGCCTTGTTTAAATGTCTCTTCTACTGGAGTTATGATATCGACAGAAATAAGTCTGGTTCCCTGGGGTATCTCAGACAGGCAACGCTGCCTAGAAAGGACATGTAGGTGCGGGGAGACAGATGGAGGTTTGCATGGTGGGCAGCCTGTTATTGCCAGCCAACACCAGCTGGTCTCCAGCAGGATCTGCTGATGATTCTGTAGTTCAGTTTGAGTCTCTTAAAGGCTTAGCCATGTTCACGGGAATGGCTGTCCCTGTTTGTGCACCCCTGAACACACAGTGAAATAGTGTGTGACCAGCAGGACCAAGGAGGTGATCCTGCCCCTATTCTCAGCCTTGGTGAGGCTGCACCTCAGGTACTGGATGCAGTTTTGGGGTCTGCACTATAGGAAGGACATTGAGGTGCTGGAGAGGGCACAGAGAAGGGCAACTAGGTTGATTAGGGGACTGGAGAACAGGTCTTATGAGGAGATGCTGAGGAGGCTGGAGCAGTTCAGCCTGGAGAAGAGGAGGCTGAGGGGAGACCTCATTGCACTCTACAACTACCTGAAGGGAGGTTGTAGTGGAGTGGATGTTGGCCTCTTCTCCCTAGTGAGATGACAAGAGGAAATGGAGTTGTGTCAGGGGAACTTCAGATTGGACATTAGGAAAAACTTCTTCACAGTACAGGCTGCCCAGGGAGGTGGTGGAGTCACCGTCCTTGGAGGGTCTTCAAAAAACTTGGTGTTTCAGGAGATGGTTTAGTGGTTAAAGGTTGGAAGGTGGAAGGTTGGACTTGATGATCCTGAAGGTCTTTTCCAACCTTGATGATTGTGTGATGATTCTGAAGGCACCTGGCCGTCCTTGTGTCTTTTTGGCCATTCACAGTGTCCATTTCCACATTTATCCATGACAGCTCCTCTCCATCTATGGACTAGTCTAACCAACTCGTTAGGTATGGATTTATGGAAGTTGATCCACCTGCCAAAAGAGGTAAAGAGCAGCAAATGTGGTGGTTTTGGAAGCTGTGCAGGTTGCAGCAGTTGGAGGGTGTGATGATGGATGGGGTGGGTGAAGAAAGCACAGTACCTTCAGCAGGTTTTTCTACAAAGACTTGGTTGGGTGAAGCTGCAGTCTCAGAGCTTGTTTGTGTTCTCACAATGCTGTTAGCAAGCGTGTTGGGTTTTAAGGCGTGTTGTGATCTCTGGCTTCCAGTCTCTTGAACTTTGGTCAAGAAGAATGGAGGATTGAGGCAGGTTTTAATTTCCCTGTAAAACTGGCTTTTCAGTGGGAGCACGAGAATCAGCAGGGATGGAAACTGCAACCCTGATTTAAGCATGTGACCAGAGTGAGCTGGACCATGAACTTTACTGTGTGTTCTCTGTGGTCCACTCTAGCCCAGCTCAACTTGGTGACCTTTAAAGACTCATCTTGTTCCCCTCAGCTACAAGTGGGTGACCTACTGAGGCAATAAAGATGTGTCTGTGCCTGGGAACCTCTGGGCCATGCAGAGCCTGGCTCTCCTCCCATTTCCCACAGATCACAAGGGAAGAGGGAAGTCGTGATGCCAGCACTCACTGTTTTGACGGTGGTGAGTCCCTGCTTTGCTGCAGCTGCAAATTAGCATCAGCTTTCTTTCTGGCTTCCTCCTGCAGGGCCAAGGAGGACATTCATGCTAGAGGTAGCCCAGGTTAAGCTAAGCCCTTGCTCTGTTCAGAGCCAGAAGTAGAGAGGTGACTTTGTCCACAGGGTAGTATGTGAGGTTGAGTTACCTTTGGAGGGTCTGAAGGCTGGAGGGGAGGGTCAAAGACAAGCTGAAATTTGGAAGGAAGCAAGAATCTTTTTCAGCCCTTGAGTGTCCACAACCCAGATAACATCATCCCACCTGGGACAGAGAGTCTCTGCACTGGCTCCGAACATCACGAAGGAGTGTCACTGAAGGTGGTGTTTGGTGCATCTGAAGGCCAGTCCCAAGTATCTCACTGCATCACACCAGCTTCATATCAGTGGAGTCCTCCTGTCTCTTAATCTAAGAGTGATTCAGCAGACACCTTCAGATTTACCTTCCCAAGAGCTACTAGTAAATATTTCTATCCAAAATTCTTGAGATCTCTCTCCTGTTCCTCACAGCAGAAACCCCTATGCGTTCCCAGCCCATTAACCTTTGAGACGGAGCTGAGGTGGGAGCGGCTCCCTGCAAATGTGGCATCGATTAGCCTGTTATGAGCTAAAGGATTTTATTGAGATTCACAGGCAAGAAGTTCATAGGTCACATGCTGAGCAGTCTAGTAAGAGATGGAAACTTGGAATGGTTGCAGACTGCACAAACGCTGCTGCACACCACAGATCTTGTAGCTGAGATATCAGGAGGGCTCTCCTGGTGTGCAGAGCTGTGGATTTCTATGTGCCCAAGTGCAGGGAGTGTAAAATGCTCTTAGACTGGAGGCTGTTCTGCTTTGCTGGGAGATGGACACCATGAACACACTTGTGAGTCCAGGATCCAACAGTCATAACTCGCTTCTCTTTAGTGTGTACAACATGTCTGGCCAAGGAGGCACGTGAGGCTGGTTTGACACACTCTTATGAGTCAAACCAGCCCTTGAGTTTGCTCCAGTTTAGATGTACTGCTGGGTCAATGTTCTGACAGAACATCCCAGACTGAATGTGTGAAAAAAAAGTCTATTTCCTCTGCTGGGGCCACATTTTTCTCACTAGGCATCAAAACAAGTAGCCAGATTGACAAGAGAGATTTTCGTAGAGTGTGAAGGACTCTGATAAGCTCTGAAAACGTGATCCAAGGGCTGTCACGGTTGGCAGTTCTCACCTTTGCTACCCACTGTGCTCAAAATCTGTGCTCAGCTTGTGGGATCTGAACCCTCTGGACATTGCAGACATCTGCGCGTGACTGAGCATGTGTGTGTGTGCCTGTGTGTGTGTGCAGGTCTGGCCAGGCTTGCAAAAATGTTGAGTCCTCACAAATTCAGCTGAACTCTCAAGATGGTCATTTCCTCTTGTTTTCTTTCAAGAGGCCAGAGAAGGATTTGGTTTTGCACCTTAGCCAGAAGCCATACTGCACCACCCTAAGTCCTGCCAGGCTCTGCCAAGGCAGATGGTACTCTCTGGCCTTCTGCAGTCACTTTCACTTTCATCACCAGCTTTACAAATGTATTTGGCAAAGAGACACAATCTTGCTTCATTTTATGACACCTGCCAGGGAAAGTCTCCTGGAGACAGTCCTACGTTACGTGACTGACTGCTCTCTCGTCCATGGTGGGCTGTGCTGCAGGAAGGGGATGAATCTCTCAGACTTTATTCTGCTCTGTCTGCTTACCTAGAAGAGCTTTGAGAGTGTTCTCAGCTCTGGTCTCACTAGTCAAAGTCAGTGCAAACACGGTGCTTTTCCCATTGACCTTTCAATAGGTCCTACTGACCTCTTCCTGAACCTTTGGGCTTATGCTGTCCTGCCATAAAGCTTAACAACTCCTACTCCCAAAGGTAGCAGAAAGGCATCATCAACAGGTGGATAGGCATAAATCTGTGGTAGAACAGGCGCTTCGGGTAGGTGCTATCTCATACTGATGAGCAAAGACTTTCCAGAGGGATTTTCTTCCCTTACTTTTAGCCATATGACAGTCAGATATGGAATCTAAGCATTGCCCTGAGGGTGGGCTGAGGCTTTTTGCTTGAGGCAGTGCTCAGCCACTCTATGGCTTCAGCTGTGGTCTGCATGGAGATGATCTTCCTTGCCATGTCCAAGCTCTGTGTATCACTGGCTGCTTGCTCCTTACTTTGGTCAGAGTTTGTCCATAAGAAGGAGTTTGTCCTTGAGACGAAGGAGGAGGACAAGGGCTTTTCTCTTTCAAACCACTCACTCTTGGGATTGCTGCCTCTGCTGCTGAACCCAAACATCAGCCAAAGGTCACAGTTTCAGTCCTCAAATGTCTCAGAACAGGAAGTTCTGTGTATGCTGAAACTGTCTCCTTGACAAAACAGCAGGACAAACACTGCAGCTGGTGTTTGAGCAGCCTGACCTTGAGTAACATGGGCTCACTGACTTGAAGAGGAGCTAAATGCTAGGGGATAGGAAGACAGTTGTGGGAGGGAGAAGGTTTGGCACAACAGGAGAAGGGCAGATGCCCATCTGCCTAGAAGACAAAGTGTGTCTCCACTCCACATGATGACAGGACAAGTAATGGCATGTAGGTGCCCCAAACATTTATGTGCCCTGTGTGTGAATTGGTTTGATCTCCCAGCAGCAGATGTAGCTACTAAGGCTCTCCTGGAGTAGGAAGGTGGTCCTTGGAGTGAGAACAGTAGTCCCCTGAGCCTGGTGAGGACTCTGAGCTGAAGCTTATTGTGGTCACTGACATCATGTGGAAGTGCTGCCCTGGCTCTCGTATGTCCGTGCTGGACTAATGCTGGGGCTGAGGAACCTGTGGCTAGGGGCTGCGCAGAGCCTGTGACTTCACTCCATATGCTACGCTGCCTTGTTACAGCATCACAGCTTAAAGCATTCAAGTTGTAGCCTGGCTCTGATCTACCTCCAGTGTCTCCTCTAGCACTATCCCAAGATGTCTTGCACCTCCTGCCATGGTCATATGCCCACTATTTTGTCCAAGGCCACTCAACCCACTCTGGTCAGGCTTGATGGGGCTCTGAGCAGTCTGTTCTTGTTAGAGATGTCCCTGCTCATTGTTAGGGGGATTGGACTAGATGATCTTTGGAGGTCCCTTCCAACCCAGTGCATTCTATGATTCCATAATTTTGTGCACAAAAGGACTGAGGTACATAGAAGACACTTGCAGCAAGCACAGTTCAGAGTGGACATGGTTAACTGTCTTCCAGGCAAATAGTATAGATAAGAGCCTGAGACATTTATCCTGGAGGCCAGAAACTGCCTCCTGGAGAAGCTAACTTTGTCAGTATGAAGATAGTCCAAGCTAATTGGGTCGTTTGTAGCTTGTTCAAGGGGTGTGAAAGATCTGTTTGACCTTTTGTAATGAAAAAGTTCACAGCCTTGTTTTACAAATGGAATGGGAGGGTCTAAGCCCTTGAGGGAGCACTTACACTCACCAATGTGACTGGCCATATGGACAACTGACCTTTAAGACCCTTGTTTGCAAAAAACCTTTGAAACAGGTCCTGGCCTGGTTATGTCCTGGGGGTTTCTCTGTGTGTTGGCTCTGGATGGGAGCAAGTGGCATTTCCCAGCAGGAGAATGGGGAGGATCCCTGACTTCCTCTCCAAGGAGCAGCCACAACCACCCTGGTTTTCTGGTTTAGAGTTGAGTATATGGACAGTTTATGAGGGTATAAATACACAGCTGGCCAAGAAGGTCCTACATAGAAAAACCAAACCCCAAAACACCAAACCTTGCCTCAAATGTCCTGGGGATCTTTGTGAATGGCACATTGGCATTAGCCAGCAGTGTGCTCCTGCAGTCATGAGCTACAAGTCTCACTGTAACAGCAAGAGGGTGGGTTGAAGGAAGGGATCCAGCCACTCTGTCCTGTTTTGGTCTCCCTGGTAAAAGACAGGCTTCGATGTACTGGAGCAAGCCCAGTGCAGGCAGCAGAAAGGTAGGACAAGGACCTCATTGCTAATCAGAGCTACCTAATGCGTGGGTGTAGAGAAGATAGACGAGACTTGGGACAGTCAGAAGGGCAACCTGCAGTGGGCACAAGCTATAACATGGGCAATTCCAGTTACGAGGAATACAAGCACAAAATTCTTCCCCCAGGGGGAGGGTAAATAACAGAACAAGGGCACCAAGAGGATTCCTGGAAACCTGCGTTTGGAGAAGGTTCTCAGCAGAACAAGCTAACTACCCCTGCTTTGAGTCGCAGGTTGGATCACAGACCTCCAGAGGAACCTTCAATGATTCAAAGTATTTGTGTATAGATGGTACAGGTAGATACGCACCTCAGAAGTGATTACTACATGATGTGAGATGCCTCCTGGAGTTATCCATGACACCAACACTGTGCATCATTCTCTGCTCCATTAGCAAACACAGTGTACAAGGGAGTCTCCTGGACTCATGATCCACAACTTCGTTGCATCTCCATCCACTTCATCTTCTCACCTGAGAGAAGGCACCAGCTCTTTATCCTGCAGGGGAAGCTATGAATCTGCTGAGGCAAGATGCAAGACCCATGGATGAATCCTTTGTGTTTTAATCTGCAAACTCAAAGAAACCTCCTTCTGTTGACATCTCATGTTCTTCCAAGCCCACAAAAATCCTCTGTTACTCCCCACATCAGGGTAGAATCCGCAGTGTCTTTGGTGCCGAGAACTGGTCCTTTTGGGAATCTCTGGTTTCTAGAGAGTCAACCAGGATCATCAGACATAACTCAGAAGTCTGGCAACTCAGAAGTCTGGCCATAATTGTTCTATTGGTTTTCTCATTATGGCTGGCTCAGTTTTCTTGTGGGGTTTGCAGTTAAAAGGCAGCAGGACAATGCTATTGAACACGTTCCCGTGTAAAGGAGAAGATAAGGGTAAGAAAAGCGGCAGCTGAGACTGCAGACTTCTCAGGAATGCCGCTGTTATGGTATCACTGATAACGTCATTAAAGGCTGCAAGCTGTGAGAATCCTTTTCTGCCTTGGTCACTGTATCTGCTCATATCTGCAGCAGCAAATGAGGCAAAGGATCTTGAGTGAAAAACTTCCTATTCTGCATAACAAGGCTATCAAGGCCAGTCAGTGGCACAAGGGTTCTGCAGGAGATAAGAGCTCTGTGCACAGGAAGAGGAGGCAACAGGAAGAAGAAGGAAGGAGACAGCAATAGGAGACAAAAGTAGGAGGAAGAGTAGTAGTAGGAAAGCAGAGAGAAAGAGGGTTTGGATGAGGAGGAGACGGGAAAAGAGGAACAGAGGGCAGAACACAAGAAGATGAAAGGTAAAGAATGAGAATGAACCGAATCAGAAGGAAGGGTTTAGCAAAAGAATAGTAGAAACAAAAGCTATAAAAAGGAGGAGGAAAAGGGGAGAAAGGAGTAGGAGCAGGAGGAAGATGGGAAGAAGTGATTGGACTCAATAACTTTAAGGGTCATTCCCAAGCTAAGTGATTCTACAAGCCTATCATTTTATGGACCACCTTGAATGTGTTACTTCCTAGGCTTGGTACTTGTGGGTCACTGTCTCCTCACCTGCGTTTCACCTGTACCCATGAAATTGTTGGCAGAGTTGCCAATCCTTCACCCTGAGATCAGAACATTGTGAACTTCCACCGAGTTAGAAATGCAGCTTGGTGGGACCCTGTATCTCATAGAAAGGTAGGGCTAGCAGACGAGCTTGAGGGGTTCTGGGCTGTCGAGTGTGAGCGTAGTCAGCACTAGAAGGATAAATTTCGTTCATGTTTTTGCTGGCTGCAGAAACACCTTTTTTTCCCTTCCAAATGGAAATCTCGTAACATTTTTGTGTGAGGCCCTGCCAAATCTGAGTGTTTCCAGACTCAAACGTGGACTCTGGGACCGTGCACTGAGGACTTTATCCTTGCCAGCTTTAAAGCTGCTTTTTCAAGCTGACAAGAGCTGTTCTGGTTTCAGATGGTGGCTGCAGGGATTTCTAGGGGCAAAAGAAGGAGCCATGACTTCAAGCAATCCAGATAGATTTTGGTCTACTTAGGTCTTTTGACTGGCTGGCTCCTTGGGCTCCTTGACTGATGGGGCAGTGAAGCTCCCCAAAGGCCAGTCTGACAGCCTGGAGATGGTGAGCTGTCCCAGAGCCATAAACTGCCCAGCGTATCCTGGTATTTGGCTAGGACCTGCACGAGAGGCTTCTGCAGAAGCCTTGAGTTCATCAGGTCATCAGCCTGAGGTCATGACTGCAAACATACAGGCAAGTTGGTTGGTAACGAATTCCTCACACAAGCTAGCACTCAGGTTCCTGATGGAATTTGTCTTGTCCAGTGGAAACATCTCTGCTCCCCCTCTACTCTGCTCTGATGAGACCACACCTGGAGTATTGTGTCCAGTTCTCGGCCCCTCAGTTCAAGAGGGATGCGGAGCTGCTGGAGGGAGTCCAGTGTAGAGCAACGAGGATGATGAAGGAAGTGGAGCACCTCCCTTATGGGGAGAGGCTGAGGGAGCTGGGTCTCTTTAGCTTGCAGAAGAGGACACTGAGGGGTGACCTCATTAATGTCTGTAAATATTTGAAAGATGGGTGTCAGGAGGATGGAGCCAGGCTCTTCTCAATGTCATCTAGTGATAGGACAAGGGGCAATGCGTGTGAGTTGGAACATAGGAGGTTCCACATCAATATGAGAAGGAACTTCATCCCAGTGAGGGTGACAGAGCACTGTAACAGGCTGCCCAGGGAAGTTGTGGAGTCTCCTTCACTGGAGACATTTAAAACCTGCCTGGAAGTGTTCCTGTGCAACTTGGTCTAGGTGGTCCTGCTGTGTCAGGGGGATTGGACTAGATGATCTTCTGAGGTCCCTTCCAATCCCTAACGATTCTATGATTCTATGACCTTCCCACTTGTTTTCATTCAGAGGTTCACTGAATGCAATGTGTTTTCTGTAAAACCTTCAGTGGTCCACAAATCTGAATGTTCCAATAGAAAAGAATGTTTGTTTGGAAAATTCCCAAGCAGCTTGACTGGGTCTACCTAGTGTGAAGCAGGTCTGGGAGTGGGGTGGTGTTAAGAAACATGACTGCGTCATGCTGTCCACCCCATCTCTTGGGTGTAGCCTCATCCCAGACCTGAATAACCTGTCACTCTTGGTTAAGGGCTCTGGCTTTCTGTCCCTGCTCTGGGCTCCCCTGTCTCTGCTGAGCATGTTTCCATGCACATCTGCATGGAGGTAGCTTTATCTTGGTCTCCTAAGGAATCATAACTTCTATGAGCTCACTCTGCGTATGTATGGAAGAGTGAGGCCTGGCTTTACCTATGACCTTCTCTACTTCAGCTTAGCATGAGGCATTTCACCAGCTTACACCAGATTTTAGAGCAGAAGAGTCATAGATAATACAGCTTTTACAAGTTTGTGATCAACTTGTACCACAGCAGGACCACAAAGCACAAATCCATGTGTGTCTTTGGGTATTATCAGCACTGTTGCACATCGTTCTTGCTCTCTTTCTCCTTCTGTCCCTACAGGGTGAGTCTGAAGGTGCTAGGGAAGCTCCGCAGTCTATCCATGGCTGGAAGAATCATAGAGAATCATAGAATCATTAGGGATTGGAAGGGATCTCAAAAGATCATCTAGTTCAATCCCCCTGCCAGAGCAGGATCACCCAGACCAAGTCACACAGGAGATGTCAACTTGAAGTGATGTGTTTTCTGGCATCTGATAAAAACCTTCGAATTCTGGCATCCACACTCTGCCCTCTTGTGAAAGCGTTGTAAAGCAGCCACAGTGACACCGAAAGTGAGAGTCATGTTGTCTGCACCTGCACAGGAGGTCTGGAACAAGCTCCAGAACCTACCTCCCAGAGGGATGCCCAAGTCATTTGAGGATGGGGTCTGTGTGGTGGCTCCACTCTGTTGGGACTATGGGCTGAATGGTGACTCTGCTGTCAGCTGCATCCCTAGAGTCCTGCAGAGATGAGGGATTCTGTGAGAGAACAGTAAGCCCCTGTGCAGAGAGCCAGGAAAATGTTCTGGTGCTGCCAAGCCAGCTCTGCACCTGCTCGTTTTTACTGCTGGAGGCAGCAGACTCCAGCCTCATGGGACCAAGGGCTTTCGCTTGCTTGTTTGCTTCGGTGTGCTGTGTAGATTGTACTGCCCTCTGACCCAGCTCTTCTGGATATGTGATACATTTGTTCCTCACGCTCCTGGTTTTGAATAGGAGTCCCCTCCCCAGATGCCTGGTAGTGCCAAAGAGGCTTTCACAACCTCTTGCATGACAGTGGTGGACGTGGGGAAAGGTGATGATGTCAAGAGTGGTTGCTGCAGCAACCCAACGTCAGGGCACATGGTGCCTTTTCCAAGAATGTGGTTGTGGTGCAGACCTGACGTGCAGTCACAGCTGGAGACCTCGGACAAGCTGAGTGAGAGCCAGATGGTGCTGGGGCTGGGGAAAGGACTTCCAGGGTTGAGTGTGTGTCTCTGAAACAGCCCAGCCTTGTCCTGGAGAACTCTTGGTTTAAAGTACAACTTTAAACCAAACAAAGCAAGGAGAGAAGAAACGTGGGAAAGAGCCGCAAAGGTATTTGAGGGGGACAAGGTGAATCCGTGAAGGATTAAAGGTCTGATCCGTGCAGCACATGGCATCTCTGGGAGTGGCCACCAACTGACCAAGTTGCCAGTGGCTTCTGACCATCAAGCATTCAGGTTTTTGCTGAGTTGGTTTGACCGGACAGGGACATGCAGTGGTGGAGGGAAGGCAACCGGTTGCTCTTGCATCCCTAACCTGCAGAATGGTCCCTTCCAATCCCTAATGATTCTATGAGTCTATGATTAGGATCTCAGAGGAAAACCCTTGAAGAGGTCTTCTGCCTTCCAAACTCACCAGGGCAAAAAGACCAAGGGGCTTTCTCAGAGCTCCTCCAGCCCGATAGCTATTAGACAAGTATCATTATTTTTTAATAATGAACAAACCACGCTACAGAGGCAATGGACTCGAGGTTCACTGGTGAGCAACAACAATTAGCCCACTGTAACTATATGCTGCAAAGTGCCTCTGCTACTATAAATAAAGGTCAAACGCGAGACACTTCCTGCTACTTTTGCTGACACGTGGCTGCCATTTAGTGATTCATAATGTCTACACAGGGCTTGGCAAACAGAGGGGGATCTTTTTTTTACAGGAGCTGTTTTCCACTCAAGCAAGCACAACAAAGGATTTAAAGGGACCTGCTTCGACCCACCAGCAAGCCTCAGCAAAAGGTAACTATGGCAAGTGGGACTGTGGTCTGCAGGCCGAGCTATGCACACGAGAGAGCTGAACCTCTGCTAGCTTTGAAGGGTCTTTGAACTGCAAAAAGTTTAAAGCTGTGCCTGCCTTTGCATTTACACGGCATTTTTGTTCTGGATGTCACACTGCCTTGTGCAACTGCATAAACACTGATACGACTGGGTGGCAGAGAGGGAAAACGGATGCTGGAAGATAAGACAAGCTGATGGTGTTTGAATAGGATTGTGGTGGGCTGTGGTCTTCTGGGCCACAGGCTGGGCTTCAGCTGTGAGATTCCACTGAGATTAATTTCATTATCTGGACAGGAATAGGAAATAAAAACACACATGAATTAGGCATTTTTCCATGCTGGGTCTGTGCTCTGAGGAGCACCTCGGTAGCAGGGGTGTCAGAGCAGCCTCCAAGTTCAGTGGCAATTGCAGAAGGTGAAGAAGACCCTTCATGTCTACACAGCTGAGCTTAAAGCGTTCATTTCCTTAAACAAGTGTTCTTATCTTTGAAGGTTTATGTTTCAGTTGTGTCGGATCACAGTTCTTTTGAGACAACTCTTCTCCATTTGTGTGGAAATTATCTGCAAGTTTGATGTAAGGCCAGGCTGGATGGGGCTCTGGCCAACCTGGCCTTGACAGAGGTGTCTCTGCCCGTGTCAGGAGGCTGGAACTAGATGATCTCCGAGTTTCTTTCCAATCTAAACCATTCTAGGATTGTGGCAGTTCATTACTTCAAGGGGACCTATAAGAAAGATGGGGAGAATCTTGTTATCAAGGTCTTTTGTGACAGGTCATGAGGTGATGGGTTTAAACTAAAAGAGTGGAAATTCAGAATAGAGAGAAAGAAATTTTTCAATGGTGAGACACTGTCCCAGGTTGCTCAGAAAGGTGGGAGAAGCTCCATCCCTGGAACCATTCCAGGCCAGGCTGGATGTTGCGGCTCTGAGGAACCTGCTCAAGTTGTAGGTGTGTCTCTGCTCACTGCAGGGGATTGGACTGGATGAGCTTCGAAGGTTCATTCCATAGAGTCACAGAATCACAGACCATAAGGGATTGGAAGGACCTTGAAAGATCATCTAGTCCAATCCCCCTGACACAGCAGGATCACCTAGACCAAGTCTCACAGGAACATGTCCAGGTGGGTTTTAAACGTCCCCAGAGAAGGAGACTCCACAACCCCCCTGGGCAGCCTGTTCCAGTACTCTGTCACCCTCACTGGGAAGAAGTTCCTTCTGATATTTATACGGACCCTCCTATGTTCCAGCTTACACCTATTGCCCCTCGTCCTATCACCAGATGACATTGAGAAGAGCCTGGCTCCATCCTCCTGACACCTATCTTTCAAATATTTATAGATATTAATGAGGTCACCCCTCAGTGTCCTCTTCTGCAAGCTAAAGAGACCCAGCTCCCTCAGCCTCTTCTCATAAGGGAGGTGCTCCACTTCCTTTATCGTTCTTGTTGCTCTACACTGGACTCTCTCCAGCAGCTCTGTGCCCTTCTGGAACTGAGGGACTCAGAAATGGACTCAACACTCCAGATGTGGTCTCACTAGGACAGAGTAGAGGGGGAGAAGAACCTCTCTCAATCTGCTAACCACTCCCCTTCTGATCCACCCCAGGATGCTGTTAGCCCTCTTGGCCACAAGAGCACACTGCTGGCTCATGGTCATCCTGCTGTCCACCAGGACCCCCAGATCCCTTTCTCCTACACTACTCTCCGACAGATCAGTTCCCAACCTATACTGGTACCTGGGGTTCTTCTTGCCCAGATGCAAGACTCTACATTTAATTTAATTTGATTTATTAAAAGATATTACTCATTCCTGTTTAAAATATAGATTTATCCTGTACACACATTTGCCTGTAATGCCTGCTGCAAGACCTGCCTACTACTGCAGGTGGGACCAAGGTGTTGCCCTCCATGTCAAGGAATGGTTGGGGTGTGAAGAGCTGTCCCTGAAGAATAGCCACAAACAAGGTATAAAACATAGGTAAGAATTAGAGACTGAGGCAACTAAAGGAACCTTGTGGTTGATGTCTACTGCAGGCTGACTGACCAAGAGGAGCCTATTGACAAAATCTTCTTACTCCAGCTACAGTAGCCATCAAGCTCCTCTGAGCCATCAGGCTCTCTTACCGTGTTTCAACCACCTAACACCTGCTGAACAAGTAGCACAGTGAGCTGTTGGCAGTCCAGGAGACCCCTGGAATTAATCAAGAATAACTTCTTCCACCAAGCAATAGGCAGCCATATAAAGGAGATGCAATAGTATATCTGATTTTCACCAGTGCAAGCGAGTTAATTAGGGACACCAAGATTGGTGGGCAGCCTCGGCTAACAGTGACCATGCACTGGTAGAGTTCACAGTTCCGAGGGATATGAGTTAGGCAAGAAGAACAGTCAGGAGACTGAATTTTAGCAAAGCAAAATTCTAGCTCTACATGGAGTTAGTCAATAAGAACCCCTGGAAAACGGCCTTCAGGGACAAAGTAGCAAAACGGAGCTAGCAGATCTTTAAGGATGCTTTCCACAGAGAACAAGAGCTCTCAATTTCCAAGTGTAAGAAATCAGGCAAGGAAGGAAAGAGACCAGCATGGCTGAGTTGGGACCTGCTGGTCAAACTAAAGGAGGAATTGCACAGGCAGTGGAAGCATAGACAGGTATCCCGGGAAAAGTATAGGGACACTGCCCTGTTGTGTATGGATGTGGTCAGGAAGGCCAAGGCACAGCTGAAGCTGGACTTTGCAAAGGATACAGTGAGTAATTAGAAAGGTTTCTACTATTATGTCACACAGAAAGAGATCAAAGAAGGCAAACCACTGCTGATAGGTAAGACTAGTAAAGAGGTAGCAACAGATGAAGAAAAGGCTAAGGTGCTCAGCAACAATTTTGCCTCAGTCTTTACGTCTCCTTAGTAAAATGAATGCAAGCCAGGGACTGAGGGAGCGTGGTCCCACACATTGCGAGATGATCAGGTTTGTGATGACCTGAGGAGCCTGAACATACAAAAGTTGATGAGCACCTGGGAGAGGATGAGGAAACTACTGAGAGCTTTTGGGTCAGGGTGAAAGGGAGGGCAACAGACATTATGGTCAGGGTATACTACAGGCTACTTGACCAGGAAGATCAAGTAGAGGACATCCTTTACAGACAGATAGAAATGGCTAAATGTTCACAAGCCCTGGTCCTCATGGGGGATTTCAACCTCCCTGACAACTGTTGGAAGGAAATTCCTAGAGTACATTGATGATAACTTCCTCCTCCAAGTGGTAGCAAACCCAACAAAGACAGGTGCTATGGTAGACCGTGTTCTAACCAACAAGAAAGGGCTGATCCAGTCAGTCTGTGCCTGGAAGTACCATGGAACTGATCTTCCTGGAAACTGTGCTAAGGCACATGGAAAATGTGAATGTGATTGGTGACAGCCAATATGGCTTCGTTAAAGGCAGACTGTACCTGACAAATCTGGTGGTCTTCTACAATAGGGTTATAGCATTGGTGGATAAGGGTAAAGAAACTGATGTCATCTACCTGGACTTATGCAAAGCACTTGACACTGTCCTGCATAACATCCTTGTCTCCTAAATAGAGAGACATGGATTTGATAGATGAACATCTTTTGAATAAGGAATTGGCTACATGGTCACGCTCAAGGGCTCAGTGTCTAAGGGGAGATCAGTAATGATTGGTGATTCTCAGGGTTCTGATTTTGGTCTGATTTAACATCTTTATCAGTGACAGGGACAGTGGTATTGAGTGCACTCTCAGCAAATTTTACAATGACATCAAGCCATGGGGTGGTGTCTACAAGCTGAAGGGAAGGGAGGCTGTCTACAAGGACCTTGACAGGCTTGAGAACTGGGCCCATGCAAATTGCATGATGATCAACAAATTCAAGTGCAAGGTGCTGCATCTGATTCTGAGCACTTCTAAGCACAAATACATGCTGGCAGGTGAATGGATTGAGAGCAGTTCCCCAAGGGAATGACAGGTTTTGGTAAATGAGAAGGTTAACATGAGCAGACAAGGCATGAGTGCAGCCCAGAAGGCAAATCATATGACAAGCTGTATCTACTCTTCTCTTCTAAGTCCTCAGCTGGAGTGCTGCACCCTCTCTTGGAGTCCCCCATACCAGAAGAACATGGAAGTGTTGAACTTCCAGAGAAGGGCTGCAAGGACAATCAGGAGGCTGGAGCACCTCTTCTGTGAAGACAGGTTGTTCAGCTTGAAGAAGAGAAGGATCTGGTGGGCTTTAGAGCACACTTCCAGTATCTGAAGGGGCCTATAGGAAAGATGGAGACAGACTATTTCATGAGGTACTCTAGTGACAGTCACAGGTCAATAGTTTCAAGCTGAAAGAGGGTACATTTACATTAGATTTTAGGAAGAAATTCCTTCACAATGAGGGCACTGGAAGAGGTTGTGAATGTCCTCTCCCTGGAAGTGTTCAGGCCAGGTTGGATGGGGCCCTTGGTAATTTAGTGGTGGTCTGGCAATGTCAGGTTAATTGTTTGATTTGATGATGTTAAAGGTCTCTTCCACCCCTAACAATCCTGTGATTCTATGAAAAGCAGCACGTTCAGTAGGTCAAGAGAGGTGATCCTGCTGCTCTACTCTGCTGCAATGTGACCCTGCCTGAAATATTGCATTCAGCAATGAGATCCTCAGCAGAAGGAAGAAAAGATCCTGTTGATGTGGGTACAGAGGAGGGCCATAAAGATGATCAGATGGCTGGAACACCACTCCTATGCAGAAAGGCTGAGAGTGTCGGGGTTGTTCAGCCTGGAAAAGACTCTGGGGAGACCTTACTTTTTAGCAGGGCTTGTTGTGACAGGCCAAAGGCTAAAGGTTTTAAACTAAAAGAGGGGATATTTAGACTAGATATGGGGAAGAAATTGTTTACAATGAAGGTGGTGTGACACAGGAACAGGCTGCCCAGCAAGGTAGTAGAAGCTCCATCCCTGGAACCATTCAAGGTCAGGTTGGATGGGGCTCTGAGTAAGCTCATCTAGTGGAAGATGTTTCTGTTTATTGTAAGGGGTATTGGAGGTCCCTTCAAAACCAATCTAACATTCTATGATTCTACAATTCTACTAAGTGGTCACTGGACCAACTAACTAACCGTTGTTCTTGGTAAGATTTACCTCTGCCTTTGCTGTATAGAAATCAGGCAATATGCTAATCCCTGGGAAACAATTTTTTGTTGTAAGCATACAGAGTAACACACATCACCCTCTCTATGAATTTGTCTTACATAGATAAGGCTGCTCTTCTGTAGTAAAGAAGAGACATAACAATATAATATCAATGTAATTGAGGGGCTGAATACTGTACTAATTAATAATCCTACTCCTTAGTTATACTAAGAAGATGGATAACTTAAAGAAAAACAGTAAGGTGGTGTTAGACACAACAGAGATGCAGCGTGGCTGGCTGAAGGTTTAATTATTTTCTCTGTTTTGAATACTAGCTCTTCCAAAACGTTTGCATACTAGCACTGAAAATCCAATTTTTTCTTAGATCAATAATAAGATCAAGTAGAGGACGGAGAATTGACACCACCAGAGTATTCGGGTCTCAAATGTGTTTTTGTAGATCACATCCATATAATCAGTGCCTGCTGAAACAGAGTTTACAGCTGTTGTGAGGTAACTTTTTCATCTCTGCGTATCAATTGCTTTTCTAGAAACCCAAAGAATGAGCAGTAGATACTGATTTTTTGAAGTATCAGCCCTCAGAGATGACAAACCTTTCCTGAATAGTGTTACATTGATTTGAAAGTCTTTTTCTAGTGATTGCATGTAGAATTCTTACACACAGCTTCATTTTAAAATGGTTTTTGTCAGCCTGTCAAAGACAGGGTATGGTGTCAAGATACACTTTCATTCAAGTAAGTTCTTTATATTTGTATTTACTTCTACATATTTTTTGTTCAATATTTATTTGATGTTAATTTAATCACAAGTAACAGCAGTACAGAGATTTTTTAAAAATCAACACTCGTATATAGTTTAACATTAAGTTCTGTGTAACGTCAAGAGGCAGTAGCAATGTAGTAGTTATTCCTCTAGGTCTTAGTAAGAAATCTTCTGAAAGTTCCTCTTCACTCCTCTTCCATACTTTTGTGGTATAGAAAGAGTTTTAACTGTACTCAGCTCTTAATACAGAACTTAATGCAGAATTCTTGATACAGAACAGTTCTTAATAAACGGTATTCAGTTCTTAATACAGTTAAAAGTCCTTCCATATCGCAAAGTCTATGCGCAGGAGTTATCGCTGGAGGGAGCTTGGAAATTGGACTTACATTAAAGGTCTGACATTGTTTCCGCACTAAGAAAGGGTATATCATCAAAGAGGCTTTCAGGGAGAAGCACTGTCATGCAAGAAATCCACTCTATGGTGGTTCCACGTGCAACATGGCCTGCAACTACAGTAATTACAGAGGATAGAGCAGAGTTAAGACACTTTAGCCAGACTCTGTGTGATGTTACCGCAGATATGAGAACATGATGGTACACAGTCAGAACCTGATGGCACCTTGGACCAGTTTTTTGCTGATAAGCTGTATATTTCTAATCCTGGGCCAACAGTCTGTCACCTTTTGAAGAAAGCTGTCCTTTGTGTGAATTTTGCTCATTATAACTCCACTACAAATCCTAAAACACACTGCCATTTCAAAGGCTACCCCACCTCAAAGGTGTAACCACCTCTCCTCAAGTATGCATTCTGAAATGTTTGTCATTTATATCTTTTAAAGCAAAGCAATCATTTTACACCTACGTGTGACTAGAGTCACTCAAGCTTCCCAGGAAAGGGAATATAGCTGAACAAAGTGAGGAAGTTAGGGAATATATCATCACAGATAAGTCAGTGAAGATACCATAGAGAAGATGCCATTTCTGTTTCCATTATAGTCTTCATGGTCCTTCAATGGACACTCTCCAGTATCCGCATATCTGTTGTTTACTGTGGACACAGCACTCTAGGTGTGACCTAACCACTTCTGAGGAGAATGGAAGAACCATTTCCCTTGACCTGCTGGGAACACCCATCCTGATGAAGAGGGATGTTGCCTTCTTTGCTGCAAGGACAAGTTTTGTGAATACCAGTGAATTAATTGGGCTTTGAGTTTTGCAGTCACGAGACACCAGCCCTGCAGGCAGGAGGTGGCTTGCACCTGTCCCAGAGGGGGAAAAAGATTTTGGGGCAGCAGTTAGCAGGGCTCATTGACAGAGCTCTAAACTAGATATGAAGGGGGAAGGGGAGGTAACTGGCCTTGCTAGTGAGAACCCTAGGTGGAGTAGCCCAACACTTGTAGGGTAGTGTGGCATCATAGATAACCAGAAGGTCTACGACCCCTCAAGACTGAAAACTGTGTACTCAGCTCCCTCCATGAAATATTTATACATCAATGGACGCAGCATGGGCAATACACAAGAGGAGCTGAAGGCTGTAGTGCAACAGGAAAACTATAATATGGTGGCAAGCACAGAAAACTGGTGGGATGGCTCCCACAACTGGAGTGCTGCAGTTGATGGGTATCAACATTTTCAAAGAGATGGTGGGGAGTGGACCACCATATGTCTCACTGTGTTAGGGAGATATATAACAGAATCAGAGACTCACAGTATGTCAGGGATTGGAAGGGGCCTTGAAAGATCATCTAGTCCAATCCCCCCGCCACAGCAGGATCACCTAGACCAAGTCGCATAGGAACATATCCAGGTGGGTTTTAAACGTTTCCAGAGAAGGAGACTCCACAACTCCGCTGGGCAGCCCCTTGCAGTGCTCTGTCACCCTTACTATGAAGTAGTTCCTTCTCATATAGATGTGGAACCTCCTATGTTCCAGCTTACACCCATTGCCCCATGTTCTATCAATGGATGACACTGAGAAGAGGCTGGCTCCATCCTCCTGACACCCACCTGTTATGGATTTGGTGAAATCATGTTTGCTTATGGTACTCCTGCATCGAACTCTCTTCTAGCATACAAGGAGTTAACTTGTCTCAGCTGTGGGGATGTTTAATTTTCCCTCCTGTGTACTGTGCTCTGCACAGAGCAGGGGGGTGGAGGTCGGTGGGGTGCAGCAGTGAAGGGCAGAGGTGGCTGCTGCAGGGGACAGGTTGAGCAGGTAGAGTGGACCAGACAGACTTTGGGGTCCTTAACTGGGGACAGGGTATTCCTTTTCCCCTTGTTCTTGGTAACCACTCCCTGTTTGTGTGTCTTGGGAGTCTGGTTTTGGCCGGTAGCACACTGCGGCCTGTCTCTCCTTCTTCTGCTTCACACACCACCCCACCCCACCCCCCTTTTTTTTTCCCCCTTTTTCCATCCTAGGAAATGTGATGGAACAATTTATCCTTGATGCTATCTCTAGGCACATCACGGACAAGAAGGTTATTAGTGACACTCAGCATGGCTTTGCCAGAGAGGAAGTCATGCTTGACCAACCTGATAGCCATAAGTACTATTATAAGGACATAACAAGGTGGATAGATGATGGCAGAGCGGTGGATGTAGTCTATCTTGACTTCAGAAAAGCATTTGACACGGTCTCCCACAGCATCCTCGCAGCCAAACTGAGGCAGGGTGGTCTGGATGATTGGGTAGTGAGTTGGATCATGAACTGGCTGCAGGATAGAAGCCAGAGAGTAGTGGTCAACGGGACAGAGTCTAGTTGGAGGCCTGTATCTAGTGGAGTCCCCCAAGGGTCTGTACTGGAACCAGTACTACTCAATCTATTGATTAATGACTTGGATGAGGGATTAGGGTGCAGTGTCAGCAAGTTTGCTGATGACACAAAGCTAGGAGGAGTGGCTGACACCCCATCAGGCTGTGGGACCTGGACAGGCTGGAGAGCTGGGCAGAGAGAATTTGATTAAATACAACAAGGGCAAGTGTAGAATCTTGCATCTGGGCAAGAACAACCCCAAGTATCAGTATAGGTTGGGGACTGAGCTGTTGGAGAGCAGTGTGGGAGAGAAGGACCTGGGGGTCCTGGTGGACAGCAGGATGACCATGAGCAAGCAATGTGTCCTTGTGTCCAAGAGGGCCAAGAGCTTCCTGGGGTGGATCAGAAAGGGAGGTTCTCCTCCCCCTCTACTCTGCCGTGGGGAGACCACATCTGGTGTACTGTGTCCAGTTCTGGGCCCCTCAGTTCACGAAGGACACAGAACTGCTGGAGAGAGTCTAGTCCAGAGCCACAAAGATGATGGAGTGGAAGACCTCCCTGATGAGGAAAGGCTGAGGGAGCTGGGTCTGTTTATCTTGAGAAGAGGAGACTGAGGGGTGACCTCATTAATGTTTATCATTATGGGAAGGGTGGGTGTCAGGAGGATGGAGCCAGGCTCTGCTCGATGTCATCTAGTGATAGGACAAGGGCCAGTGGGTGTAAGCTGGAACACTGTAGGTTCCACATTGATATGAGAAGAAACTTCTTCACAGTGAGGGTGACAGAGCCCTGAAACAGGCTGCCAGGAGGGTTGTGGAGTCTCTTTCTCTGGAGAAGTTTAAAACCCAGCTGGGTATATTCCTATGCGACTTGGTCTAGGTGATCCTGCTCTGGTAGAGGCATTGGACTAGATGATCTTTTGAGGTCCCTTTGAGTCTCTGATGTTCTATGATTCTGTGATTCTGTGATTAAACACATGCAAAGATGGTGTTTAAAAGTCCATTCCAGTGCCTGACTACTCTCTCTGTGAAGATTTTTTTCCCTAATGTCTAATATAAACCTACTTTGTTGAAGCTTGAAGCCATTCCCTCTGGTTCTGTTGCTAATTACCTTTGAGAAGAGACCAGCACCAACATCTCTACAGTTTATCTCTTTCAGATAATTGTAGAGACCTATGAGGTTTCTCCTTAGTCTCCTCTTCCTCAAACTAAAGACCCCCAAGTCTCTGTTGTTGTCCCAGCACTTGATGTCTCCCTTGTACTGAGGTGCCCAAAAGAGTACTCAAGGTGTGGCCTCACAGGTGCTGAATACAGCAGGATAATCACCTTCCTACTCCTGCTGGACACACAGTTTCTAATACCTGGGCACACTGCTGGCTTATATTCAGCTACCTGTTCTTTTCTGCTAGATTGCTTTCCAGCCACACTTCCCCAAGTCTATAGCATTGCCTGCAATTGTTGGGACTAAATGCAGGACCTGGTACTTATTATACTTCATTGAATTGGCCTTGGCCCATTGATCCAACCTGTCCAGGTCCCTCTGTAGAGCCCTGTTCCTCGAGCAGATCAACACTCCCACATGATTTAGTGTCATCTGCAAACTTACTGAGAGTGCTCTCAATCCCCATGTCCAGGTCATCAATAGACTCCAAACAAGACTGGCCCCAAAACTGATCCCTGTGGGACACCACTGATCACCAGCAGCCAGCTAGATTTCACCCCATTAGGCACAAGTCTTTGGGAATGGCAAGCTAGCCAGTTTTTAACCCATTGAAGAGTACATTTGTCTAGACCACGATTCACCAGTTTTTCCAGAAGAATATTGTGGGAGATTGTATCAAAAGGCTTACTGAAGTACAAGTAGATAACATCCACAGCCTTCCTCCCATCCAAAACATGAGTCACATGGTCATAGAAGGAAATCAGGTTGGTTAAGCAAGATCTCCCTTTCATAAACCCATGCTGGTGGGCCCTGATCCCTTGGCTGCCCTGCAATTGCTGTGAGAGCTCACTCAAGATGATCCTCTTCATGCTCTTTCCTGGTACCTAAGTCAGGCTGACAGGCCTCTAGTTCATCAGATCCTCCTTCCAGCTGTTCTTGTAGACAGTCACATCAGCCACCTTCCAGTCATCTGGTATCTTCCCTGTTGACCAAATTGATGAAAAATGATAGAGGCTTGGTTAGCTCTCCTGCCAGCTCCCTGAATACTCTTAAGTGAATGCCGTCCAGCCCCACAGACTTACGAGTGTCTAGGTGCAGAAGCAGATCATTAACTACTTTTTCCTGCAATATAGGGAATGTGTACTGTTCACCATCCTTATCTTCAAGCTCAGGAGGCTGAATATCCTGGGAGCAGTTGGTCTGTCCATTAAAGACAGAGGCAAAGACAGTATTAAGTATCTCAGCCTTTTCCTCATCATCCAGTAACAGATGGAGATTCTCCCTTGTTCTCTTTTTTATTGTTGATGTATCTGTAGAAATGTTTTTTATTGTCCTTTATGGCAGTGGCCAAGTTGAGTTCCAGGTGGGCTTTTGCCTTTCTAATTTACTCTCTGTATGACCTGACAAGATCACTGTACTCCTTCCCAGGTGCCTGGCCCTTCTTCCAAAGGTGGTAAACCCTCCTTTTCTTCTTAAGTCCCATCAAAAGCTACCTGTACAACCAGGCTGGTCATTTTCCCCGCTCTTTAATCTTACAACACATGGGGATAGCCACCTTCTGGGACTTTAACATTTCCTTCTTGAAGAGTGTCCAGCCTTCCTAAACTCCTTTGCCATTCATGACTATCTCCCAAAGGACTTTCTCAACTAGTGTTCTGAACAGACTAAAGTCTGCTCTCCGGAAATCCAAGGTGGAGGTTCTGCTAATTGCCCACTTTACATCACTAAGAATCGAGAATTTAACCAGTTTGTGATCACTAAGCCCAAGCCAGCCTCTGACCACCACATGTTTTGCTAGTCCTTCTCTATTTGTGAACAGGAGGTCGAGCAAGGCACCTTCTCTGGTTGGCTCGTCTACCAATTTTGTTAGGAAGTTATCTTCCATACACTCAAGAAACCTCCTAGCCCGCCTGCTCTCTGTTGTGCTGTATTTCCAGCAGATGTTTGGTAGGTTGAAATCCCCAACTAGAACAAGGGCTGGCAATTGCAAGACTTCAGCCAGCTATTTACAGAATATTTCATCTGTCTGCTCGTCTTGATGTCTATAGCAGACTCTCAGCACCATATCTCTCTTATTTGCCTTCCCCTTCATTCTAACCCATAAACACTCCATTGTTGTTTGAATAAATTTCTGTCCTTATGGGTAATAATCAGAAATAAGGCCAGCAAGAGTGATTTTGTGGTGGGAATCTGTTATGGACCACTCAACCAGGATAAATATGCAGATGAAATTTTTTATAAGCAGTTGAAAGAGGCTTCAAAATCATTGCCCCATGTAGTCATAGGGGACTTCAGTTTTCCCAATGTCTGCTACAAATACAATGCAGCAGAGAGAGAACAGTCCTGGAGGTTCCTGGAGGGTGTGGAAGAGAACATCTTGACACAACTGGTGAGGGAGCCAGCCAGGGGAGGTACCCTCTTGGCCATGCTTCTTGTGAACAGGGGGGATCTTGTGGAAGAGGTAAAGGTTGGAGGTCATCTAGGGCACAGCGGTCATGAGATGACTGAGTTTTCAATCCTTGGAGAAACAAGGAGAGGGGTTAGTAAACTGCTTACCTTAGACTTCTAGAGAGTGAACTTTGGCCTGTTCAAGAGACTGATTGACAAAGTCCCTGGGGAGGCTGACCTGAAAGATACAGAAGTCCAGGAAGACTGGACAAACTTCAAGAGGGAAGTCTTAAAGGCACAGGAGCAGGCTGTCCCTGTGTGCCAAAAAATGGATTGGCAGTGCCTGGTTAAGCAGGGATCTTTTGCAAGAAGTCAGGAAAAAAAGAGTTCCTCGACTTTGGAAAGAGGGGCAAGTGAATCAGAAAGCTTTTAAGGATATTGTAAGGACATGTGGAAAGAGAATTACAGATGCAAAAGCTCAGTTAGAACTTAATCTGGCCAAATCTGCTAAGGATAATAAAAAGTGCTTTTATAAATACATTAATAACAAAAGGAGGGCCAGGGAAAATATCCACTCCTTATTGGATGGAGGGGGGAAGAGAGTAAGCCAAGACAGGGAAAAGGCTGAGGTACTTAACACCTTCTTTGCCTCAGTCTTTAACAAAAACCTTAGCCATCCTCAGGGTAATTGACCTCCTGAGTTGGTAGACAGGGATGGGGAGCAGAATATCCCTCCTGTAATGCAGGAGGAAATAGTCAGTGACCTGCTGTGCCACTTAGATTCTAACAAGGGAAGGTTTGGGTTGGATGTTAGAAAGCACTTCCTCACGAGAAGGGTTATTAGACATTGGAATGAACTGCCCAGGGAGGTGGTGGAGTCCCCATCCCTGGAGACATTTAAGAAAAGACTGGATGTGGCACTCATTTCTATGGTCTAGGTTGTGGTGATGTTAGGTCATAGGCTGGATCTTAGAGGTCTTTTACAGCCTCAATATTTCTGTGGTTCTGTTATTGTCTTGAATAAAACAGTTGTAGACTCTTCAAAGTCCTAAAGAGGTTGGTTGTCACAGTTTTGCTAGAACCTCAGTCTGTTTTAATTACTACTAATACCCTTTTAAGTAAAACTGTCTACAGTTTGGGTTTGGTTTTATTTGTCATACAGTCTAAAGTACACTTACCTATATTAAAATTGCATAATTCTAGTACATATATATCATATAGTCTCTGGGGACATGTGTCAGGGCTTACAACAGATTGTAAGCTAAAGGCACGACACTAACAAAAAACTTTTCTTAATTGTTTTTTGATGCAGGGCAACCATTGAAATCTTTGGAAAAGAGATGTCCAAATATCTTAGCTGCAAGTTAGCTGCTTTAAAGTCACTTATAGTCACTGTAAAATAAAATATACATTACAAATCTTCTAAAACTGTGGTTAGAAACACAGGAACAGGCTTAGCCTCACTATCACAGGAGACAAAACCATTCTTCTCTCCCTTTGCAACCCACCTGCTGACAGCTGCTCACAAAAAGCTTCCAGTGTGACATTTCATGGAGAATTATGGAACTGATCCAGTGTTAGATAAGCAAATAGAACGTACTTATATCCATTCACAATTGTCTTTAAAAGTTTTGAAAAACAGATAATGAGAGATTATGGATAGAAATACTCCGTGGTGTTCATACAAACACTCATGAAGATGCGTAAACTATAGATACAAGGAATTACCAACCTATTATTCTCTAACAATTAACCAGTTTTAAGATTTTTGCTCACAGATGTTATTTTATCCCAGTTACAGTTTTATAATAGAATAATGATTAATGTGATATTATCAAGTTGCCTGAACTCCACACTGAATGCTTGTCTTTCATGGGCTTCTTACTAAAGCACACTTTGAAATAAGTAGATAGGCATAGCTGATTTCTTTCCTAGCTTACTGTTCTATAAAAAAAAACCCTTCTACCTCGCTCCCCTCAAAACTCTGACTTCCTTAATTTTCTTGTACATAAACAGCAACTGTTAAACATTTCTAACTGAAGACTTCAGAGAGAGACATGTTGATACACCATAGAATCATAGAAACATAGAATCATAACAGATTGGAAGGGACCCCAAAAGATCATCTAGTCCAGTCCACCTGCAACAGCAGGATCACCTAGACTAAGTCACACAGGAACTCATCCAGGCGGGTCTTGAACATCTCCAGTGAAGGA
>JAOXOE010067474.1:0-30349 GCA_028565055.1 Phoeniculus purpureus
CATCTTTGAACATGTCAGGAGAAGCCCTTCCCTCCTTCCAGAGGCGATACACCCTCTTTTTTTCCCCTAATTCCTTCAGGAGTTCTCACAAGTTGTGACAGGTCCAGAGGGAAAGGCTTCAAAATTCAATAAAAAAAGTTTAGATTAGACATCAGGAAGAAATTCTTCCCAGACAGAGTGGTCAGGCACTAGAATGGGCTGCCCAGAGTGGTGGTTGAGTCCCCATTCTTGGATGAGTTTAAAAATCGCTTAGACGTAGCATTGGGGGATCTGGTTTAGGGGTGAATATGTAGAGTAGGGTTGAAGGTTGGACTTGATGATCCCAAGGGTCTTTCCCAACCTGAATGATTCTGTGATTCTCTTCACTGAGACTTTAGTTTGGAGAAACACACCAAGTGATCAACCACACACAACAAGACTTTCCACCCATGCAATAATGTTTCTGTACTCTCAACTCTATCTTAGTTCAGCCATCAAGAGGCAATAATTTTCTTCGCATTTAGAACTGATACCAATAAGACATCAACATGAGAAAGCAAAAACCATCGTTTTACTTGGTGGTCTTATTACACATTGTTTGATTACTGCTAGCCCTGCTGTTTACAAACAGGGGTCTGTAGGGAGATGTGGAGGTTGGAGGCCAGTTTTGTTTAACATCTTTATCAACGATCTGTGCGATCAAGCACACCCTCAGAAAACTTGCAGATGGTTGCACCAACCTCTAACTGTTGTTGGTGCAACTGGGAAACAAGAAAATCGGCCATATTTACAATCTTTGAATTTCAAACTATGTAAGCAGAGGATAACACATCACTTCTCACACATTCCTGATTGCCCAGTGCCTTCAATGTGGAGAGATCACTTAAGCAAACTGTGCAAATCCTGACACTGCCAGCTGTTTCACAAACTCTTTTTTTCTAATACACCAGCAGGGAGTTCCCTGTGCATTTGCCTGTGAAGGTGTGACAACCCAAGACTAAGGTTCATGGATTCCCTAGGGGACAAATTAAGGAGATTTACACCACAAGTCCACATAAAAGTTTACTGAAATTATCAGATTCCTAACTCAGAAGGCACAGAAAGCACTAGAGTTACTAGATGCTCAACTCAAAAGAGTAGGGGAGAGAAAGGAGGAAAGAGAGAGAAGATAGTTAGGAGATAGTTAAGATCACCACTCAGGACTACAGGCTCTGCAGATCTCTGGAGAAACTCCTCAGGTTGTCTGGCTGTGTTCTCATCCAATTTGTCAGCATAGTGGGCTTCATGAACAGAGTGGGGGTGATGGCAATACATAATCAGATCCTCTTCAGTTCTCAGCTTCACAGATTTTTGGTATCTCCAGCAGACCTTTTGTCAGTCTTTCTGGGGAGGGCTAATGGTCAAATCCTTCTTTTATCCCCGCTGCCAGGAGTGTTTTTCTTCATACCCCCCTTCAATAGTATTGGGAACTTTGTTCTCAGTGTCTTATTAGACAAAGCACTGGCCAGTCAGTCCTTAACAGATCACAGAATCATCATGGCTGGAAAGGACCTCCAGGGTCATGATATGTGACAGATATGGCAGTGACAGATATGGCAGTTCACTGTGTTCTCAGTGCTTAACTGTGGTTTTACTGATAGATTGGCAAAGCTCTGGGGCTTGCCTGCTGAACAGTGCTGATCTCTCCTGCCAGGTGCAGCCCCCCCACCTTACCCTGCCCACAAATTATCAGCTTACAATCATTTGAGCCATCTCACTTGCTGCTAATGGAAGTCTGGCATCTCAGAGAAATACTTGTGTTTGGGACTAAGACCTCTGCAGCAAAACACTGGATCCGTGTCCAGTCTATTGCATTCCAAGAGAACTACTGGCCTGTAAGATGTGACACTGCAACCTGAACACAGATGTGCTAACACAAAACGCATGCCCTGCTGCAGCTGGAGGAGTGCATCTCACCAGATTGGCTCTCATCTCGCATCCATTTGAAACAAGACTGTACAAATGTGCTTGTTGGGGAGGATGTCAGGTGCTTAGCAACACAGGGGCCACGAAGAAAAGATGATTTGACACATGGAACACAGTAAACTGGATCAAGATGATGGGTCACTGCCCCATACAACTGTAGCATGGACCATTTCTGTTATGGCTAACAATCAGCAGAATTTCAGTTCACCTATGGAGAACTCTGTAACTAGACAAGGTCAGTAACATCCTTCTGAATAACTGCTCCTTAGAAGTCCAGAAGCGTAAGGTCATGACAATCTTATGTTTGCCTTCACAGCTGGGCCATCAATTTTGGCATAGCAGGACACAAGCACACCATGCAGTGCATTTAGTCTGCACCTCACACGTTAGCAATGTGTCACGTGCACTAAAGCCCCCTTCGGAGAAGATACATCTGGACTTGTTTACAGCAGCAGTAACTCCAAGGCTACAGTGGATAAACTTGTTTTGTTCTACTGCACTCTGGGTTGAAATAACACATAAATGCAAAAACATACCCTACACATAATCACATAGAACATTAGGGATTGGAAGGGACCTTGAAAGATCAACAAGTTCAGCAGGATGACCTAGATCAAGTCAGACAGGAACATGTCCAGTCAGGTTTTAAATGTCTCCAGAGATGGAAACTCCACAACACCGCTGGGTAGCCCCTTCCAGTGCTCTGTCACCCTCACTGTTAAGAAGTTCCTTCTCAGATTGATGCAGAACATCCTGTGTTCCAGTTTACACCCACTGCCCCTTTGTTTTATCGTTGGATGCCACCAAGCAGAGCCTGGCTGCATCCTCCTGACACCCACCCTTCACATATTTATCAACATTAATGAGGTCACCCCTCAGTCAGTCAAGTCTGGATTTTCTTCTTATTCCTGTGGCATCACTAGCCACAGTAATGTGCTAGATTGACCGACACAGGCCAATCCCAGTTGCAGAGAACACTGAAACATTAGACACAGTTCCTGCGTGTCATTCCCAAATACAGGATTATTCATTCCCCCAACACAACTGCAATGTAAAGGGGAAAACTGCTCAGTACAACATTAACTTCTTACAGAATACAAAGGACAAGAAGAATTTATGCTTGGCTGTTGTATTTTCACCTCCATAAGTTATGAAAATATCTTTCAAGGAATACAAAATAATCTGTTGTACAACTTATGTTCAACACATAAAAATCTGTGCCAGAGTACAAAACAGTATTAATACAGGAGTTTTATTTACATCATGATCAGCACAGGGAAGTCAACTTTTTACATGCTCACTTCAGTTTCTTCTATTGGAAGGGCCAAGCTTTCAAGCAGCAATTTAGGTTTGAAGGTATGAACTTTAATAAATCATTCCAATGCTAACAACTTACCAACTGTGTACTAAGAAACAAGTTGTACAACCACAATTGTGTAAAAATGAAAAATAAGAGTAACACTGCTTATTTACAAGCTCTTACAAATGCATTTAATTTAATAATTTATTACTCTCTTTTTAGCAGTACAGATTGTTTCATGGCTCAGGAGAAGCAGGAATAGCTTGTCATTTAATAATCAGCTTGGGCCTGATCCTTTGAAGTTAAAAGGAAGCTGGGGAGAGTGATCTCTGTGCTGACAAAGCATGTTTAGATTTGGCCTTCTAACAGTCTTCAGCAAATGCCTTTGTAGGCAATCAATCTATTCAGGTGAGTCAGTAGCTGACAATGTTGTACTCAGTCACTATCATATTCCTCTATTATTAATTCGTCTTCCTCCATGATTGCTTGAGCTGTAACAGGCTGAGGCTGACTGCAAGGCAGTTCACTTCCACTGGACTGGCTGGAAGAGAGAGGGAATCCAGCTGATTCACTCTCATCTGCTGCATTTTCCTCCAACTGTGCAGTCATCTCTGTAGCATTCACATTGTCACCATCCCCCTCGCAGCTGACCAGTAAGTCTGGTGTCCCAGAATCTTTGTCAGTAAGCACTTCCAGCTCTAACCTGTAAATGTATCATTGCCAACAGTAAGTTACCAGGAAAAGCATCTGCCGTCTCACACAGACGATGCAACAGAAAAGCCTGTGTAGTACACTTCCACACTGCTGCTCAGCAGCTTGAGCACCTTCCAGCAGTAACATCAATCACACAGAGCCCATTCAAGCTATCCACTCACCGCATACATCTTCTAGGCACAGACACCTGTGCCTGCAATTCAAGAGCGCAGTGCTTACATCACATAGGAGACATAGGAGTTCCTCCAGAGAAGACAGCCCCGCACAGCCTCGCACCCTAGCTACAGCAATACACCAGATCACATTTGTGATCCATCGCTCCCCAGCGCCCACTGTCACTTGAAGTGTCTTCCTTACGGTGATAATGGTTTTGCTGAGCATTCCTCATGCACATGAACAATTATGTTACTGACCACAGCCGCCAGTCTGTTAGACCCCGTCCAAGGCAACTGAAGTCCTTTAGGACAGAAAGTCATTTAACTTGAAACAGGCAAATTTTTTTAAAAGAGTGGAAACTACATTTAGTTTACTATTTGGATTTCCTCAATCTTTCTAGTATCTCTGTATCAGTTTGGTAACTATGTTCCCCTTTATTATTCTTCCCACTTCACGTGGGAACAATAAAGATTCACACAGGTGCAAACAGTAATTAATCCTGATACCAGTTCCTGCTGATTAGATACCGTGCACTCTCCTCAATACCAGTTCTTACTACAGCATAGTAAATAAAAAGAAAATGAAATTTTCTTTCCATTAAAGCAACTGCACACAAATTATTTTAAGGACTCAATACAAACCAAGTTATTTTCAACTACAAATCCTGAAGGAAGTAAATGCTTACCCTGAAGTACCTGCATGTCTCTGCTTCCTTTCTAAAATAGTGAACCAATGAAAAAAGATTACTGCCCTCTCACATGAGAGTTATCCCTCAGATAAGGCTCTAAATGACACACATCCAGCTTATTAATGCAGATACAAAACACTGATAAATGTGTAAAGGTATGCTGCAGACAAGATTAATGGCATTAAGGAGGGCTACAATTCATTTGTATAGCTACAAACGTTTTGGCTTAGATTAGCAAGATTCCTAAGAAATACACCCACTCAGGAACACCTCCCTTTTGTCCTGACTAGCAAAGCAAAATGTCTTTTAAAACAACTGCTGGGGGAAAAGGTGGTTGTAATGTAACACACCCATTACTTTATGGGCCAGTATTTCATAGTCACACAGCACCACGTGGTGGTAAACACAGATGCTTTGTGGGGTGCCCTAACAACTCCCCTTGGTTAGGAGATGAAAGAGCTCAGTCTCCCTCCAGCTCACTGTTATCTGGATCCTTTGTTAGAAACAGACTATTACCACCAAAACTCCTTTTAAATTCCAGAGGTATCCATGTTGCAGAACTGGATCTGAGGCTTTCCTGCTACAGAAGGTGGCTGTGATTCAGAAGGCTCACCAGAGCCACATCACCCCATGAGCACTACAGTCTGTAGGCAAAGCACTGCAGTCTCAGTTCAAGTTAGTAGTATTTTTTCAGTATCTACATCTAGACAGAGGAACTCAAAGAACTACAGTTTATTTACTCTAAAAAAAGGTTTACTTTAGAAATCAGAGAGGCAGAAATTTCACAAAATAAAAATCAGTGCTGCTATCTAACTCCAGAGGAAGCACTGGTCAAATTATTTGTTAGTCCCACAGACATACAACTGCTTCAAAGGAAGTGAGAGTTACTCCTCATTACACTTTCTTTCTTACACCTCCAACATGTGCAAACACTGAATGTTTTGCCAGACTTCCAGGTTAATGTTTTGTGTCATCACAGAATCACATAGGACATTAGGGATTGGAAGGGAACTCGAAAGATCACCTAGTCCAATCCCCACCGCCGTAGCAGGATCACCTAGATCAAGTCTCACAGGAAAAATATTCAGGCAGGTTATAAACATCTCCAGTGAAGGAGACTCCATAACCCCCCTTGGCAGCCCATTTCAGTGCTCTGTTACCTTCACTGGGAAGAAGTTTCTTCTCATATTGATGTGAAATCTCTGTTCCAGCTGACACCCATTGCCCCTTGTCCTATCATTAGATGCTACTGAGCAGAGCCTGGCTCCATCCTCCTGACACCCACCCTTCATATCATTATTAACGAGGTCATCTTTCAGTCTCCTTTTTTCCAAGCTCAAGAGACCCAGCTTCCTTAGCCTCTCATCAGGGAGATGCTCCACTCCCTTCATCATCTTTGAGGCTCTGCACTGGATTTGCTCCATGACAAACAACAGGCACAGTGCACCACACTCTTTACATCAGTTCAGTTTTATTCTCATGTAAATTTGTGTTACTGCTTTTCATTTTTAAAAAGTATTTAATTCAGCATCTGATACAGTGGATCAGAAAGCTAAACAAGGATTAAAACAGTGTTAACTGATACTAACACTGTAATGATATAAATATTTGAACAGAAAAAAATGTAGAATTATGCTGCAAATGAGAGAACATGCCACACTGAAGATGTTTTTCTGTTAAAGGATTCTTTCTGTAATATATTGAGGAGAAAAGTCCAACTGTCTCTAAGAAAAGACAGGTCAAGTTTACCTCTCAAAACGTCTTTTCAGCGGCAGCCTCCCAATGTCTTGGATAAAAGCAATCTGAGCTAAGAACAAAGAATATCATATCATACTGGGTAGACCATAATGCAGAGACTGCTAAACATACTGGAAAAAAAATAAATAATACATGAGTTTAGGCAACTACTCCCGTACATATTTGCTGTAACTCAGATGCCAAAGCACTGCAAGTGCTTGTATGTAGTGGTTTTGAAATCATTCACCACATTACCATAACATACTTACAGATTGCCTACACACTATAAAAACAAAACCCCTGGCATTCATCAACTGTAAATCTGCAGTGTAACCTAGAAAATTAATTCACCCTGATGTCACCCTGGTCTTAAGACATAAAACCTTTTATTGGATCACGTACATTACAAAACATACATTTCTGTATGAAATGTCTGCTACTGGATTTTCTCAGCTTACAAGTTTAATGCACTGCTAACTGGGATTGTTTGCTTTGTATTTGGGAAAGGCTTCTTAAAGCCCTTAAGTCAGATGATATTAATGGAAAAAAAAAAAAAAATCAGCAAGCCACAAAGATCTAGCTAATGCTGGCTGCAAGGTTTCCAGAAGTTCTCTCACTATTTCATCTAATAGATTTTAAGGATCCATAAGCCTAATAGAACAACTTCATTAGTGAAGTTTGACAAGTAACTCATGAACAGGAAGTGGGGAGAGAAGCATGTGGTAATAGTTAACTCTTGCAATGAAAAAAAGTTGCCAATACAGTTCTAGAGAGATCTGAGAAGTTTGCCAGTGTCACCCAAATAAGCTTGTGAGGATGTGGGCAGATGAAAAAAACCTGTGCAACAACTGGAGAGACAGAGTGAGGAGAGTGACATGATGAATTTCAAGAGTATGGACTTCATGCAGCAAAATAAGAGTCTCTGTGCAAATAAATAAGATTTCTCGTCTGTGCAGACCAGAAATCCATGCAGCAAAATAAAAGGAAAAAAATTGTTTCAGATACTAACATGAAGACCCCCCATCTTACACATTTTTTCATATAGTAGCATACAGGCCTCAATCCAGCCATGAGAAATACTTCTTTTAATTTAATTACATGACATTTAAAAATATTCTTGATGTCATTCTAAACCTAACAGAGCAGCTTGACTTTTGGCTATTGCTACGAGAAATACCTTGGGATATGAGCAATATGCACTTACTATACAGTTGGGTTTTTTAACTAAGGCAAAGACACAGACAGCACTGACATTTTGGGTTAAAGACTGCACCATGCTCAACTTGCAAGAAGAGTGTCCAAGCTCAGGACTTTCACCCATCTTACCTTGGTTTCTCATTGGATTTGTTAACATAGCAAGATAAGGCAACAGTTCTGTCTGAAGACACACTGGTGGTAAACAGAAGCTTGAAAAGAGAGTTTTTGCAGCCAGACAGTTTTCTTGATACTGTTAGAGTTGGGGAAAAAAAGAAACATAAGTAAAAGACTTGGTAAATACTCCACCCCATAAGAGACTTTCTTTTTGCCTGATTGATGACTACACAGAAGCTACTGAAAAATGAGACCAGAAAAAGAGATAAGCACTTAGAATTAACACATACAGAACACAAAAACATTAAACCCCTTAACTTCTGCTGAGCACTAAAATACCTCTCTTGACTACAGGATTCCTCATACTTCCATTAAAATACTTTCTTACAGATACAGCAAGAGAAGCATGAGTGCAAACATAACAGCTTGCAAGAGCTTTGGACTCTTCTGAGGAAGCTATTTCTATGAAACGTGCAAAACACAACATAGTAATTTGTTCAACTTGCACAACAGCTTCATGTCATTTAACTGCACAAAACTCAAATTTAGTTTTGGGAACATTTTATAGTATTTTGAGACTAACTATGTCTCCACTAACTAAGGATTAGAGTGTGCTGGGACACAGGAATGACACTCGTCAGAAGCCTTTCTATTTATTTTTCATATGAAAAGAGTAAGACCATGAGCCAGCAATGCACCCTTGTGGCCAAGAAGGCATCCTGGGATGGATCAGAAGAGGGGTGGTTAGCTGATTGAGAAAGGTTCTCCTCCACCTCTACTCTGCTCTGGTGAGACCACATCTGGGGTATTGCGTCCAGTTCCGGTCCCATCAGTTCAAGAATGACACAGAGCTGCTGGAGAGAGTTCAGCACAGACCCACAAGGATGATGGAGTAGAACACCTCCCTGATGAGGAAAGGCTGAGGGAGCTGGATCTCTTGAGCTTGGAGGAGACTGAGGGGTGACCTCATTAATCTTTATTAATATGTGAAGGGTGGGTGGAAGGAGAATGAAGTCAGACTCTTCTCAGTGTCATCTAATGATAGGACAAGGGGCAACAGGTGTGGAACAGAGGAGGTTCCACATCAATATTAGAAGGAACTTCTTCATGGTGAGGGTGACAGCACTGGAAGGGGCTGCCTACGGGGGGTTGTGGAGTCTCCTTCTCTGCAGACATTTAAAACCCACCTGGATACATACGCAACTTGGTCTAGGTGGTCCTGCTCTGGCAGGGGGATTGGACGATCTTTCAAGGTTCCTTCCAAACCCTAAAGTTCTCTTAAAGTTCTGTGATTCTGTGATCATAAATGTAACTATTTAGCAAGACCTTTTTAGAGGTAGTGTATATCAAAATACATATTTGACAGGTTTAGCACTTTGAGCAAATCTTACCCGTACTACTCAATTGCTGCACCTCACCAAAAAGTAAAACCTTTTAAAAAAACCAGCAAAACCCACAATCACTTACCTTTTTATTGATAAAGAACCACTGGGGTTTATGGAATGGCCGGAACCTCATCCCACCCTGCTGGTAGGCAAAAGCTCTGGATCTATTTGAATGTATCACACCTCGGGTAGCCACTGACACACTGTATTTTTCCATCTCGAGCCTTGTCTAAAACAGAAATCAGTCATTGCGTGAACTTGGAAGTCTCTGTACAGTGTGTCCCATGTGAACTAAAATGCAGTCTGTAATTGCAATTGCGTAACACAGCCAGAATACATTTAGATCACTGTAAAACTTTTACTCAAAAGCAGCTAAATGAAAAACCTAGCTCAAGAAACTACCAACACACTTCTTAGTCTAAATTTGCTCTTAAAAATACTTTGCAGAGTATTTCAAAAGTGCAAACTCTGTTATAATAAAATACTGGTGTAAGTTGGGAGACACATGTGTTCTGTATTTCATGTACTTTAGCACTCATTATGGAGGGGTGGGTGTCAGGAGGATGGAGCCAGGCTCTTCTCAATGTCATCCACTGGCAGGACATGGGGCAATGGGTGTCAGCTGGAACACAGGAGGTTCCATATGAATGTGAGAAGGAACTTCTTCACAGTGAGGGTGACAGAGCACTGGAAGGGGCTGCCCGGGGTGGAGTCTCCTTCCCTGGAGATGTTTAAAACCCACCTGGACATGCTGCTGTGTGACTTGGTCTAGGTGGTCCTGCTGTGGCAGGGGGACTGGGCTAAATGATCTTTTGAGGTCCATTCCAATCCCTAATGTTCTGTGATTCTGTGAAGAAAGCAGAATTGGAACCTTTTTCCACTCTAGGAAACCTCTAGCAATCCCTGCCACTGAACTGAAACACTGTATTGTCCATCCTTCAGTCTGTGCTCTGTCTTTGCACCTTCTAAGCATCTCAGAACTAATTCCATCCATTGCTTCTCAGGAAATCATTTAATCTAAGCACTTAAGCATCTGCTTGGTGACTTCCCTCTGCCTTATGCACATCTCAATCCTTTCCAGAGCTACCTGCCCCATCAGTTCTGATGCTACACCTGAACACGACTTTAGAAAACTCTTACATGACAGTGAGAGCAGGACTTATCACAACAGAATATTCACACTGGTGTTTGATTTCAGATGCCTGGACAGGAAAGCTTCACCTTGCCAGGCTCCCACTACAAGCAGCGCAGAGCCAAGGGCTCCTTGAGAACAAAATCCCGAATACTGAACTCTCTCTGCTGATCACTGCCCAGCATCAATAATTCAGGTGCCCTTATGAGCTCAGTGTTCTGTCATGCTGACAGAGTCCTCACCGTGGGGCAGTTTGTGCCACACTTCGATTCTCCAAACGGCAATGGGGATGCAGAACAACTGATTTTGCTTGTAATTTACTCATCTTTGGCACGCAGAGGCTGTGCATTTCTACAGGAACAAGGCACTTCCAAAACGAGAAGACACCTACATGCAAACTTCCTCTTAGAACTATGTTGGACCTGCAAAATTCACCAGTGACCATGTTTAACCAGTGCTACAGCAGTAAGAGTCTAGAGACTAAAAGCACAATCCTCAAAGGGTCACAGTTTCTAATTTCTCTGGGAAACAGACACAGTCTACACCATGAAAAAGGTAATTGCTCTTTAACATCAGTTAGCTGAATAGCGTGAGAAATGCACGCCTTCCTTTTCTAACAGCTTCCTCCTCGCTGGAAAAAAGAATGGATGCCTTGAGTAGTCCTGCTGCCTGCTTCTACCCCAATTCAAAATAGAAAAAATTCAAAATAAAGAAAAAGGAGATTAAAATTCTTCCGGATCAGTCGCAATCCAGGAGGAACGCTAGCAATAATGAATATGGATGCACAAGCACAGCTGCAGCGCTCACACCAGCAGCAAGGCGATGCAAAAATCTGCCCCTTTGGTCGAATTCTGCAACATTAAACTGATAAAAAGCTCCTGGCTGGCTCGCTCAAGGTTGCGTTTTTGTTTTATAAGGTCAGAGCCTCGGCACTTGAAAACTATTTTGTATATTGCAATATTTACCTGACTTCTTTCTACAGGGATCCTGCGATCATTCAGGAACGCCCTGAATGTTGCAGACACAGGGAAAACCTCATGAATGAACCGTACCAGCAGTTTGAAGGATTTTATTAAAGGGGGTCTATATCCAGCCAAGTTAAAAATGCTACACTGCAGGATTGACGGGAAATGTCTGTGTGAGGCTTCGTGAGCACCTCCCTTACGAGAAGAGGCTGAGGGAGCTGGGTCTCTTTGGCTTGGAGGAGACTGAGGGGTGACCTCATTAATGTCTATAAATATGTGAAGAGGGGGTGTCAGGAGGATTGATCCAGGCTCTTCTCAGTGTCATCTAGTGATAGGACGAGGGACAATGGGTGTAAGCTGGAACTTAGGTGGTTCCATATAAATATGAGAAGGAACTTCTTCCCAGTGAGGGTGACAGAGCCCTGGAAGAGGCTGCCCAGAGGAGTTGTGGAGTCTCCTTCACTGGAGACATTTAAAACCCACCTGGATGTGCTCCTGTGCAACTTAGTCTAGTGGTCCTGCTGTGGCAGGGGGATTGGACTGGATGATCTTTCGAGGTCCCTTCCAATCCCTGATGATTCTATGATTCCTCACCGCCACAGAACTGTCTGACCACAGGACACAAATCAATCTTATTACAGATATGAATACAAATATCCCTCTGGGAATAAGGGAATTTGGTCAATCAGCACCAGGCACCAGAATTGTATTACTGGTGTAGCAGTTGTTATTAATATTATTATTAATATTATTACTATTATTCTTATTACACTTTGGTTTTTTTAAGGAAGTGGGTAAACACAGATAGGAATAATTTGGAGAACCAGTGCTGTGATAAACCCTCACTGCTGCTTTGCTGACAAGACACACCACACAAGAGAACGTTTTGCCCCTGACCACACGCCATTGCCCAAGCTGAAATATCAAAGTGTTCCCACTTTATCACAGAATCACAGAACACTAGGGATTGGAAGGGACGTGGAAAGATCATCTAGTCCAACCCCCTGCCACAGCAGGATCACCTAGACCAAGTCATAATCACAGATATTAGCCCTAAAGTGTAAATGAGGCTGAGCCCAGGTATTTTCATTAGCCAATTACAGATGTTGAACACTACATATTTTCTGTGTATTTTCTCTATAGTCCTTATAGCACCTTAAATAGCCCATTGTGATGACAAGTGATAACGAACCCCAGGAAACAAACAGAAGCTTACCTATGGATAAAGCACCTATTAAAGCAAAGTCATCCAACCCAACAATTCAGCAGATAAGGACCATTTACCGAAAGCAGATAATTTTGAGCTGCATCTTGCACGTTTATACGGGTTTAAAGCCCTCATTTTCTCCTGCAATTATTTTCACAAAGACAAAGCACAAAATTAAACCAAACAAACACCTGCATCAGCATCTTTGTTCTTCTATTTTTCCTGACGGTGTGAGATGTGGGCACCTTCATATCAGAACATTCATTTTTAAAACAGGAACCTGCAAAGCCTTGATGCTTCAGTGGCATTTTAAAGCCTGACAGGAGGTTACAGGGAGGTTGATGTTAGTTATCGCTTCCTTTAGCCCCACGGGTTTCCCCATGAACAGCATGAATTTGCATGGGCAATGCAGCACTGAAGGAGGAGATCAGGGCACAGGGAGCTGAAGTACTAGCTGTAACACTAGTACAAGAGGAAGCTACCCAGTACTAGCTGTAGTACTAGTACTACATTAGCCACTGTAGCACAAGGGTTTCCTGGTGGATTTGCATTGCAGAGTAACGTTCCTCTCTGGCGCTTGCTCCCTTTCCCCTGTCCGGGATGGCTAATCACAAAAGCATCGTATTAAATCAGAGAGTAGAGCTGAAACCCGACAAAATGTGTCAAAAGTAGATGAATTTAGGTTTGCAGTATTCAAGGAATGGAAACTACCCTGGGGCACATTAGAGAAGTACACAGATAGTAATTATCTAAGAGGAGAGAGATAACTGGCATGGATTTAGAAAGGCAAGAGCCTCCCCGACTAATCTACTTGACCTTTATCATGAGGCTAAAGACAAGGCTGATAATGGGCTTTGCAAATAAGAGTGTGTTTGTATGTTCAGGAGGTCATGTGGGCACGTACAACAAACAGATGAAAGGAGTAAAAAGAAAATAGCTGTATAAAAACTGACAGTGGGTGCTGCAGAGCAACACACTTAACCCTCCTTCGTCCACACACAACTGCTCCAGCCCAGCAACACTGGGGAGAATTTGTTGCATCATCCACATGATGCATAGGTTTGCATAGTATTGTGAGCAGTGATCAGAGGGTAATTCCATGGGGGATGATGGCTCGTTTAAACATATGGAAAAGGGAAAATTCGATAGGTACTACATTTACAATATAAGATTAAACATAAAATTATAAAAGCTACAGGGATGTCAGTATAGGTCAAAATTTCATGGAACAGACTAAGCAGTGATAGTATATGAAACCCATCTCTACACTCAGAGACAAAAAGAATTGGAATGAAGCAATCCTAGAAGATCAAACTTTCACAAATCTTCAAACCCCAGAATGAACGCATCACAGAATCACCGAACATCTCTGGTTGGAAAAGACCTTTAGGATCATCAAGTCCAACCTTAGACCCAACACTGCTAGGTCACCCCTAACCCATGTCCCAAAGCACCAGGTCCACAGGGCATTTAAATTTCCCCAGGGATGGAGACTCCACCATTGCCACTTTTTACATCCCCCTGTCCTCTTTACTGAGTAGACAATGGCCGTCATCAACCCTTGTGTGCTGCCAGTTCTCTTTCCTTAGGCAGTCTGGCAGGGTAATGAGTGCAGCTGGTGACTCAACACAACTCTCCCAGGTCTAGTATCAGGTTTTGCAGCCTGAACAAGAGGTTTGTTTGCTGCCCTGACCTCACCCACCAGTCAACTAAGACAGTTTGAACAGCTGGATTTTGACTTAAGTCACTTTTTCTAGTGGGTACCCACTGGATCCAGACATTCCGGATGGTCATCTTCAATTTGCTTCAGAATGAATTCATGAGACAAAATATTTTAGGTGGCTCAGGGAAGTCTGGAGCCACTCAAAGTGTGACGTACCAGGGCTGGGAACAGAAGAGAGAGATTCTACATCTCCGAATGACATCCCACAGTAAGGTAAAGCATATAGGTAGGAACAAATCTACTGATAGCAATCACTGGTCGTTGCAAAAACAAAATCACTTTGCAAATATTTAAAGTATTTGACCATTTAAGCAACATCTGGAAACCTACATGTTGCCTTTTTTTTCCCCTTTCAGAAGTGTGCTAGAAGCAGCACAAAATATTCTGTTCTCTGCTACGAAGTGGAACGTACTTGCCTGCATTTGAAATGAATGTATCAGGCCTCTGATTTTGTTTCATAGCCAATGAAAGCTTGATTCCTACTGAAATAAATATTCATGTCACGCATACTCCAGTCATACATGCGAATCTGCAAAGCTAAAGCCTGGTTCCCATAATTAAAGCCATTAGTAAGGATTCCAGGATGGCTTCGTGCTTGTGCAGAAACTTGCAGAAGAATTACCTCCATTTTTTAACGCCAGCGCTTGGCTGGAAGTGCCTTCACAGCTGCTGTGCAAGGTTCACCTGAGGGATACAAACAGAGCTTTGGGTTCTAAAGGTTCAAAACACAGCCGTCAGGTAAAACATTCTGAAATACACTCGTTTAAAGAACTCCACTAAAAAGAAATTGGAGAAAACAGCAAATATGCTCCTGGCTGTTCTGAAGGCAAAGGAGAAATTAATTTTGGGAAACAAATTGGTTGCTTTTCATTGCTTTATCCCGATGGAGTGATTCCCAGGATGTGGTTCCTTGAGGAATGCTCCGAGTCATGCAAAGGTCTCCCCTTGAATAAAACATCTCAATTTTAAATGGTGGGAAAGCATCCAACAGTGAGTATTGGCTGCACCAGGGGCACCGTCTGGGTAGGAGAAGGGGAGATTATATTTGTGGATAAACACAGAGACTGGCAGGAAGCTCCTGAGCTGCTGCTTGTCTTCTAAGAGAGAAGGGTTGGCATTTGGAAAAGAAAATCCAAGTCTGCAGCTGAGTGGGAAGGGGTGGGATGGTGTCCTGAGAATAGGCAGGAATGTGGGGAAATAGGAAGGTAGCACTTGGTGTTACGTCAGCTAGGAAAATGAGAGTAATGCCAGGTGTGAAAGAGAATAATTCCTGGGGACAGGGTAGCTGCCAAAGCTGTCTGCAGAAAGAATTTGATGTTTCACTGCGATCAGCAGAAGTGATTAGCTAAAGGCATCTAATAAATGTGAAGGTACCAACCAAACTGAGACGTTCATGTGTCATTGCTAGTTACACTAATAAGAGAAACATCTTCCCCCGAGTTCAAACTTCCCATTTTTCCCTGCTGTACTTTGTCTCACGCTGTCCTTCACACCTGGGAGAAGCTCACTATAAGCATCGTCAAAACTGCTTCATTAGCTTCCAGCAAATCCCTCATTAAAACGCCTCCTTGTCACTGGTCCTGGATAGTGTCTGGACTATGCGAGAACCGGTAACACTGTCACTCATGCCCACCAGTAGTCAGATTGTCTCGGGCTAGAGAGGACTGATGTCCTGGTCATGCTCTATCTCATTGTTAGCCTGTCCTTCCCTGACCTGCTGTGACAGCTCGGGCCAAGAATCCCTTTTTGAGCCTGATAACGAGATTTATGGAGCCATCATCTGTCTGCTAGTTTTTTTCTCTGGTAACTTCTGAATCCACCAGCCAATTTTAGCTCAACATGGCAGTGAGGTTAAAAAACTCTCAAAGATGTTTTAGTTTTCTTGAAAAAAATATAACAGAGGATAAAGATACCAACAGAACATTCCCCATACAATGGAACGGATGCAGGAAAAATGTTATCAAATCTCCAGTCAAGGAAAACTCTGGTTTGTGCACTATAAGCCCCATTATGCTGTCTCCCTAATGAATTCTCTGATGTGTACTAAGTGGTGCATGAACACACAAGGCAGCACAGCTATCAGTCAATCAGCATAAAGTCAGTCAATCAGAGAATAATTTAATGGAAAAACACCTCCCTCAGCTCTGGAGACCAGCTGAAGGTTGGCATGGCAGTACTCAGAACTGATGTGCCCCTGCCTAGAGCTGCTCACAGTCACTATTGTCCTGGTGCTGCTCAGAGCTAACGTGAAGGACTGCGCACTAACAAGCAGTGAAGGTCACAGGGCGTGTTCTGAGCTCGGCTCTGAGATAGCTACGATTTGAGGGGTCCTCAGCCTACAAGTTTACCAAGTGCTCTCTGCACGTGTCTGCAGCCAACTCTTCCGTACGCTTGCCCACTCATGGGCAGCACTTCAGGGCAATAGGTGGCTTACAAAAGGCAAACATTTCAATATAGAGATGAGAAACCAATCTCCTACGCGATGTCTTCAGGAGGAGAATAAACTAGACAACATTCTACAAAGTACCCCTATTTCATTTTTCTTTTCTCTGAAATAATGTAGTTAGGTCATTAGACACAGAGGGCTGGACATATCTCACATAAATGTCACTTGACTCTGGTCACCAGTGCGATTTCTATCAGCAGAAAGTGACTACCAGCTTCAGTGAACAAAGGTCCTAAGTGCTGCCATCTCACTTCCAGAGAAGTCTGTTCATTTGGAAGTATGTACATGAAAGAGAACTAGGTCTTGGATTTATGGAGGTGTCCTTACCTGTAAAGAACTGAGGAGGACAGACATGCCACAAGATCCACATGGGAGGATAAATGCACGGGCATGTGACTTGTCTGCACTTCCAGGCATGTGAGTGAGGAGGACCTGCCACTGGGGTAACAAATCATCTGGCAACAAGTTATTCCAGCTGGCTTCTCCCTGGGATCCTTGTTGTCGGATGCAACTGACATGGAGATGCAGACAAGCAACAGCCACTATGTCAGGGACCGGGAGCACGGGGCCGGGATGGGAATTGGAACAGCAAGTTTCCTACCCAGTGTGAGACTTGTCAGCAGCGAGGATACTGGGGACACTTCCACAGCCATCTACACCTGACCGATCTACAACCAGCACAACAGACAAAACTCGAGCCCTGATGAAGCCAGGAGAATTTTGCCAACAGCTACAACAGTGCCAAGTGTTCCACTGGACAGCTCTCAATTTTTCCCATGTACATTCACCAGAGACTGTAGAAAAGAACGCAGACTTGACAAACCCTCTCAACCCAGTCCAGGCAGGGCCCTAGGAACTGCTGTGCATGCAATGCAATGATTGTTTTTTCCCCACATACATTCAAGTAACATTGAGGTTGCAGACAGGATCATAGACTCATTAGGGACTGGAAGATCATCACTCAGGATTCTCCTCCTTTTTTAAATTTTCACTCCATCTTTACCATTCAACTAGTTGTGGGAACACCACAACTTACCAAACTCCTTGTGGCTCAAGGTTGGTTTATGGTGCTGTAGTAAGAGGGGTGTGGAGCTTCTTCACCACCACAGGGTCATTTAAAACTGCCTTTTGCTATGTGGACATTTGGGTGTCTATTACTTTATTTGAATATGAGCTTAACCTTCTCTCTTTATAGGCACTCTATATAGACACTTTTCGCAGAATCACAGAACATTAGGGATTGGAAGGGACCTCGAAAGATCATCCAGCCCAAACCCCCTGCCACAGCAGGATCACCTAGACCGAGTCACACAGGAACACATCCAGGTGGGTTTTAAACCTCTCCAGAGAAGGAGACTCCACAACCCCTCTGGGCAGCCCCTGCCAGTGCTCCATCACCCTCACTGTAAAGAAGTTCCTTCTGATATTTATACGGAACCTGCTCTGTTCCAGCTCACACCCATTGCCCCCTGTCCTATCACTAGATGACACTGAGAAGAGCCTGGATCCATCCTCCTGACACCCGCTCTTCACATATTTATAGACATTAATGAGGTCACTTCTCAGTCTCCTGTTCTCCAAGCTCAAGAGACCCAGCTCCCTCAGCCTTTCCTCATAAGAGAGGTGTTCCACTTCCTCCATCATCCTCATTGCTCCCTCCATACTTTTGAAATCTCTGACTTTATGCAAGTTGCTAGGTAGCACTAACAGGCAAAGGCACAGGGAACACAACCACTGATGCCTCACTGGCATCAACATATCTTTAATTTCTTAGTGGCTGCTGCAAGACCAAGCACTATTTGGGACAACATACAAACACCTTCTCTTCCTGAAGACTTTCTGTGCACCTACCAATGTTGGGTTCCCCTCCTGCCATTACTGGCACCTTACTGAAAACGCAAGCATATGTGGCCTATGTTTGCTGTGGTTAAAACAAGGAGCTGCCAACAGATCTGACTGAAGCTGCACACTCTCATGGATCAGTCCGTTTTACGGGTCCCATCTGCTCTTAAGAGCTTCCCAGAGAACAAATACCGTGTCACTGCATCGCATATTTCCATTGCACTATCCCAAACACACTTAAGCTGCTGACAGATTAATGCTTAGCTCACTGGGGCAATACATTCTTGGGTTCTTACACATGTTCTTATAAGGAAATGGAACTCACTGAGCACTTCATCACAAGTCAGGATAGCGGTTTTGTATTGAATACAATGCACTGACTTTGCGGACAGGCTGAGGTATCCCCGTGAGTCACCGCTGTCACCAGCACTGCCAAAGACCCTGGAAATCAGATCACTTTGGTCAAGCAAAACCAATCATAAAGGTGCCCAAGGGTAGTGTTTAGGGATGAGCCACCGGAGCAGTACAGGAATGGCCAGAGGACTCTGCTGTTTACTGGATGGCTCCTTGCATGGCTTAAGCACGAAACTATTTGCTTGAAGCTGTTACAGATAGAGATGGCTAAAATGATTGGACAGACAGAGAATAATAGGCAGATATAAATAACAAGAGAAACATAAACGAAGTAAAAACTAGCTAAAGACATCATCAATCCTGTTACTTCTGAATTTATCCAGCTAAGAAGCAGGAACAGAAAGAGAAATGGGTATGAGAATACGCAAAACATACAGGATTCATATCAGCATTTGTGCCTGGGAGAAGGGTTTTACAGAGTCCTTTACATCCTTACCTGGTGTGTTACACCAGATCCAGCACAGTGACAGCCCTTGGCACCGCAAACAGGAGGGGAAGACACATGTCCCCCTGAAAAACGAGTTGGTTGTTTATCAACAGACACGATTTCACGTATCGGAGGTGCACAACCACTCCTAAAGGTATTAGAGGACGTTAAGTATTCCTCCCTGTGAGGGTGGGGAGGCATTGGAACAGGTTGCTCAGGGAGGGTGTGGATGCACCATCCCTGGAAATGATCAAAACCAAGTTGGATGGGGCTCTGGACAACCTGATCTGGTGAGAGGTGTCCCTGCCCATGGCAGGAGTTCGGAACAGAGTGATGTCTCTGGTGGTCCCCTCCAATCCATACCAGTCTTTGATTCTATGAGTACTTCTGTGGGACAGTGCTGCTCTCAGAGACAGGCAGGGGGTTAAAAGCCTGGAGAGCTTAATGAAATTAACGATTTCAGTAAAAGTCATTACACTTCAGTTTACATCAGCTTCATGTTGATGCTTGTTACATGAGCAAGATCTTTTTCAGTCCCCTCTCCCTCTTGTTGTTTCTCTCTACTGGTACAATGAACTTTGCACAATTTGATAGCATCTCTTGATAAATACCCAGCACTGGTAGAGCTCGCTTGCACCACAAGCACGCCACCACAGTAACACACAGGTGAACTGAATCCTGATGGGTACCATCAGATAAAGCAGGAGTATGCATTTGGCACGTTATCTTACTGCAAGCACGCAAACCTGCCTCCCGTCTCCAAATTCTGAGATATTCCACTGGCAGAGGTAATGTTACCCAACCTGGTTACATGTTTTGAAAGCCCTTGAAACGTAAATGAAAGACCTTGTGCTGGTGCAGTACTGACACAAATGTCTCTAACTTATACCTAGGTATTGCCATGAGAGCAAGCAACCAACTTGGATCAGAAAGGGGGTGGTTAGCGGATCAAGAGAGGTTCTCCTCCCCCTCTACTCTGTCCTGGTGAGATTACATCTGGAATATTGTGTCCAGTTCTGTCTCTTCTGGGCCACTCAATTCAATAAGGACACAGAACTGCTGAAGAGAGCCCAGCACAAAGCCATGAAGATGATGAAGGGAGTAGAACACCTCCGTTATGAGGAAAGGCTGAGGGAGCTGGGTCTCTTGAGCTTGGAGGAGACTTAGGGGTGACCTCATTATTGTTTATAAATATGTGAAGGGTGGGTGTCTCCCAGGCTCTTCTCAGTGTCATCTAATGATAGGATAAGGGGCAGTGGGTGTAAGCTACAACATAGGAGGTTCCACATCAAACAGTGTAACACAGAACAATTTCCAATCCCTCCCAAGTCATATTTACAAAAACATGTACTTTGTGTCAGCACCTACAGCAAATTCTCTGGTAAATCTCACAAATTCCTGCTATGACAAGAAAATCTATCTCCTGAATGTCTTTCTTCTTTCACAACTGTACTTGCCGAGGCTTTTGTTTTGTAGCACTGTGGGATCTAATCCCATTTTTCAAAGTCTGCCAAGCACACTTTTGCATGAAAAGACATTCATTTTTCTCTCTCTCTTTTCTATTTTATCAATGACGAATCAAGCACAAAGAGCTGGGTTAGGATGTTACTTGTTGGCTGTCGCTTTTTCCAGAAGACTTCTGAAATGCTGGCTGGCCTTAAAAGTACATTAAATCCCTGGTGTGCATCATTCAACATACCTGAATGAGTGTGGGATTGTATTCATGAAGTGACTGTAATGAACACACTTTCAATTCCAGAGCTATCGTCTCTTCTGGCAGCCCATCACCTGTATCTTCCAAGAGCTCTGCTACAGAAAGATCCCGTTTTCCTCTTAGGAAAACGTCTGCAACTCTGGCACAATCTGTTTCTTGCCCTAAGTAGGTAAAATAAAGTATTTTCCTCCCTAATTTTGAATGTCTGGGCTTTTGTTCTTTGGTTGTCAGTACTCACAGAGTCATAGAATCACAGAACATTAGGGATTGGAAGGGACCTCCAAAGATCATCTAGTCCAATCCCCCTGCCAGACCTTTCTCCCTTACTGGTTATGCATGCACTGCATTCCTAAGCCTTCCTTTAATTTGTTTGTAAAGTGTATATTTTATTTTCATTCTCCTTCACTCAAAACATTTAAAACCCAGTGACAGCTTGTGTTACTTTTTAGCCCTAAAAGCCTAAAGAATTGGTAAAGTGAAGAGCCACAAAGCTTGTAGTCTACCATCACACTAGTCACTGTGTGGTCTTTAGGATTTGCTCACTGCAATAACTTACCTTTTCCTCTCACCTACAGATTAAGTTTTTAATCTTCCTTTCCTGTCAACATCAATTTGAGAAACTACACCTTTACTCAGAATCACCTATTTTGCTGCAGAATCTCTTCAACCTTCATTCTCTGGTTTCCCTACTAGATGGATCATTAGGAATTTGGTCATTTGTTGGTACAATCTTCCTTCCACTTTGTGGTTCTGCACGTCCTCCTTCAAATCACTGTCTTTCCATTACACACTCGTTGATGTGCCCTTTAAATAGTGTTCTCCATCTCTTTCATCTGCTGCTCCTTTCTTCTTCCCTCCCTCACAATGGTGCTTTTCCTTTACCCTAACTTTTTTACTTATTCAATGGCTTAAACTACTGCTCTTTCATCCTTTCCAGCCTTTATCTCTAAGGTTGTTCAACCTGTTTTCTTGCTTAAATACCCTGTTTTCCTTTTTCACCACTGCTCATCATCACTAGGAACTCCTAATTGATTTCCTCCTCAGGAGTGCTGCCAAGTCTCCACTCTGCCTTCTCAACTCAATTTGACAATATATTCCAACAAAGGTATTTTCTAACTAAAATCCCTTTCCTAATTCTCCCTCCTTACAGCTTCTCTGCTGCTATTTTCTGCCTGCCCTCCTTTGTCTCTTTCATCAGAGACAGTGATGTAAGTCTATATTAATGATTCACCCCCCCCTTTGTCTCCCTTTTCACCACCACTTCTGCCTCTAAACTGGCCTTTTCAAAACAATGCTCAGTTACCATCAAATGAGTCCAAAATCCCACAAATGCTTCACACACACCTATTTTTAACTGTTAACTGTTCCCTTGATATCACAGAACATCAGGGATTGGAAGGGACCTCAAAAGATCATCTAGTCCAATCCTCCTGTCACAGAAGGGTGATCCTAGACCAAGTAACTTCCTAATCCCACCTTAGCCCAGGTTGTAACAAAACCTTTGTTTAGAATTTGTAGGACACCAACTACCCCTTTAGGAAATTCACAGACACTGAACTGCCAACAATCATTCTCAAAAGGGTTCCAGCTGAATAACTGCTTTTTTCCTCATAGCACACAGGGCTTTGTGATTCCTACTTGCACATTTGCCAGTCTATGAGACTACAAGTCCTTGCTTAGGACGTGCTGAATAGTACTATTTTATTCATGTGTGTCCTTTATTGACGTGTAATAGCAAGGAGATGAGTGAAAAGACTCAGGTGAGAGCTGTCTAAGTCCTTACTTTGTAAAACACCAGTAACTACATACACAAGAAAAACCCTTAAAGGATCCTCTCATTACAAGACAAAGGTATCAACTGTTATAGCCTAAGTAAAGAAAAAAAACCAACCAAAAAAACCCCAACTAGCCAAATCAAGCTGAACCTGGTAGGCAGAAACACTGGAATGGGTTGCCCAGGGAAAGAGTTGAGGCCCCATCCCTGGAGCTATTCACAGCGATGGCTGGACAAGGCTCTGGGAACCTGATCTAGTTGAAGCTGTCCCTGCTCACTGCAGGGGGGTTGGACTAGATGGCCTTTGGAGGCCACTTCCAACCCGGGCCATTCTATGATTCCGTGATTCCATGATAATTCCTAATAATTCAGATTTGAATAGCCCCTGGCATAAGTGAAAGGTGAAGTTAGAAACTAAAATTGAAAACAGAAGTGAGAACAGAAGCTAATAAGCACCAATTTACAAATACAGAGCTCCTGTATGTTGGAAAATTTTGCAGCAATGCAGCTAATTAAGGAAGTCCTAGCCTACCTGAAAAATGGCGTATATACTGAATCTACACTAACTGTGATGTTTGTGACCATCATGCGTGATAGAGGATACTGGACAACCCAGAGTCATCAAAAGCACGTCTGGAAAACTGCTGACGCGACTGGAAAGAGCCGTAAAAAAATATGTGAAAACTGGACAGGTAGATATAGAGGCGGACAATGAATTTACAGAAGTCATTAGGGACTACACAGCTCAGCATCACTTTTGGGATCAACACTTTGTTGTAGTGGAAGGATTCAAGACAAGCAACTAGAAGAGAGACAAGCAGTCAAAGACACTGGTGTAACACAGCAAACAAGCGGCGAAACAGAAAATCCAGCTGCTGTGTGGACAGGATGGATCAAGATGTGAAAAGGGATGGATCAGGATGTAAAAGGGATGGATCTGGACACAGACAACCTCAGATACAAAACATTTTCTTTTTTGGAAAAGGCTGTTGGATTGGAGGGGTCTGGAGGAGGAAGTAGGGAGCAATGGAAGGTAGGAGTTGGCAACTGAAGTGCTTCAAAGGTTTCTTAAAAGCTATCAGGCCAGGGACAAGTGTGCTCCCTGTTTACCTATAAGCCAGGTACGATGAAGCCAGAAATAGTGCAGCTGTTGCTATAAACATCTGTTGTTTGAAGTAATAACCTACAATTAACCAGACACAATACACTCTCCGATTTACCCTGGGTTTTTCTATCCAGAGGGCAAACAAAAAAGAACCAATTAAGAATTCAGAGTTTTCATGGTTTTCTTAAGTAGTTTTGTCCTTTCCTATCTGCACAAGATTCCCAAATGTCTCCAGGACACAAATTGACTTTAAGTTTCTGGTTAAAATATCCAACAGGCAATGCAAAAATGTTGCTGTTACCTCACGCATCTTTTAGATTTCATATAAGTCACTAAGCATTAGCGGTGAAGTGTGATCTGGATCTGTTCCTGGGCAACTTGGTCTAGGTGGTCCTGCTCAGGCAGGGGGATTGGACTAGATGATCTCTCGAGGTCCCTTCCAATCCCTAATGTGCTGTGATTCTGTGACTCAACCAACTTTGTGATCTGCTATCAGTACCCTGGGAGAGGTGGTCTTGGTGCTGCCTACTGTTTCTCTCTGCTTTAGCAGTTTGTCCCATCAAGATCTGATCCCTCTAATGATTCCTACACTGAAGGTGCACTGAGGCTTCCATTGCTCTTCACTCAATTTGTACCTTGAGGCTCCAAGGAACTGTGATGCTCCCAGCCTTGCACATTTACACAGCCACAATCTACGCTTTCAGCAAATGCACCTATTTCTTCATTTCACAAACCTCTGACATTACTTGGGACTATGTGACCATCTCCAGGTGACAAATCAGTGGAGCCACTCAGGAACCAGAAATAATTTCCTAAGGTTTAATTCATGTTCCTTTGTTTAGATGACAGAAATAAAGGATAAAGCAGCTATTTCCCCATGAGCTGTATTTTTAAAAATCCCTTACAGCTCTTTGGCAAGAATTTTTGTCTCTCTTCTTCCCATGTATTTTCTTATAAGCATTAAAGGAAAATGCCTGTGGCTACCATCTAACACTCCAGAAATGTGAGCATAGTTGGTTTAATCACAGAATCACAGAACATTAGGGATTGGAAGGGACCTCGAAAGATCATCTAGTCCAATTCCCCCTGCCACAGCAGGACCACCTAGACCAAGTCGCACAGGATTCTTTCAGTTCTTTGTTTCACTCCTTCCTTGAATGCTTCCTCCACCTTCCCATACTTGTCTCCCTCTCAGGCGATGCCAGTGGTAAGAGTTCTGTGTCCTACTGATGTTTTACGACTAAGGCACTGAATTGCTTGCTCACCGAATCGCTGCTTTCCGTAGGTTCTCAAGTTTGCCAAGTCCCAAGGGACTTCCCACTACCAGGGTACCCACTGGCGCCGAATCCGGACTTTAACCCTTAAGCACCAGCATCCCCCAGTGGTCCTATTTATCACTGCAGGTCCATTTCAGTTTTCTAGGTACTCTCAATGCTAACTCCAGTCAAGAGCCTCAGAACTAGACAGTACTCACTAAGGAACCAAACACGTTTGATCATGGCTAAAGACGAAAGATGCTGTTTCCAATCGTTGCCTACATCATGGCTGTGTTACAAAACGTGTCTTTTATAAAACACACTCGAAAAGGAGGGAAATCAGACCAAGAAAAAAATTCAAAGAGCCTCTTTGAAGCACAGGTTCAGTGTCTCCTCCAAGAATATCAGGTTCTACAGCTATTTCTGTCTTACAGGATCATGAATCATGGAAAAGATACTATAGCAACCATCAATTTTTAATCGGCCTTTTGATTGAAGTTCATATATGTAGAAGCCACAGTCCGTCATACCCATTGAATTAGAATTCTAGATCAAAAGTCTGACATTTCATCCACATAATGAAACCCCAAAGTCCTCAGAAAACAACGACAAGCACATCCCAGCCACAGGTCTTAAGCTCATCCCTTGACAAAACAATCCTAAAGTGCTGACTGTGATTATCAGTCACTGAGGAAAAGTGAAGTAATGGGATCCTGAAATCAACAACTGAAGGGACAGCAGATAGGAGTGAGAAGAGCAGACAAGCAAGGCTTGTCCAACACAAAAGTGGGATGGCTCCCACCTACCAGGAGCAGAACAGCCACATCAGCACAAGCCCTGTGTGGTGCTGACTCAGCAGATGGGGGGGATGGAGAGGGAAAGATGTGCAATGCTGCCAGGGGAAGAGACAGAGAAACACTTCTGCTTGGGAAGAAAAGAAGGCATTTCCTCTCTTTAATGTTGGAGCCCGCCAGTACCGCCTCATGCTAAATCACCGGAGATGAAGATTTCTTCATTAAAAACGCACATCCAAAAACCAGTGGGGCTCACACAATAGTTTTAAATTCAATGGGAGATTACAAGTAGTGCCGAACAGTAACACGCAAACAGGTCTGTTCTCTGTACCAGAATCTCACCAGACCTGATGCCATGGGAGCCCAGAGAGGCAACACAGAACCTTACCCAGTCCCTGCTGCTTCCTAAATCCAGCAGTGGTGTCATGTAGCTCCTTTTTCTCCAATTACTCCTGTTTGTAATAGCTGAGGACATCCACTAGAGTTGTAGAACAGGCTGAAACTTCCCTTTGTCTGCAGTGTAAGTACTCAATGCTTGAAACAAGGGTTAAAAACCCCAAACCCCAATCCCCAGAACATATGTGCCTTCTCTGCAAGGGCTAAACGCTGGGGTCCTTCCTCAGAGGAAATGTGAGAGAAGTCTGCCTGGCTCATCTGACCCTTCAGCAGCAGCCCTCAGCCCAGCGTGTGAATGTGCTAACTGAGACACGACAAGCCCAGGTGACACCTCCTGCTGATATCCCCTTACTCTGTGGTTAAGGCTCATGGGGATTTCTGACAGGATGTTTTATTCTTACAGGCTGCCAAGCGCTGACTATGATGTGGGGCAGCTTTCACTTCAGCAAATGTCTTCACGTTTCTTTAATTAACAGGCAGAGCTGTGTAGGTCCATTTGGCTTCGGCCATTCAGCGAAACTATGTGTTGTAGGTTTTAACACATAACGGGCAGCTATGGTTCAGCACAAAAGGAGAGAGAGTTGCTTTTCATTTTGACACAGCTGCCACCTCTCCCCTTCTTCAGGAAGCTCTAAAGATATTTGAGAGGTCCTAAACCGTGTTCCTCATAGATTATCACCACTACCCGAAATGCAGAGGTTTGTATTCAGAATGATAAAGGGCTTTTACATAGTTCAGGTATCTCTCTCTGCCAGTTACGTGGACGATTCTGAAGAAGTCAGCAACCAGCGCAACGAAAATACTGGTTACGGCATCACACGTCACACAGCACTGGAAATTAATCCTGCTGCTAAATAAATGGAAAATGCATAATAAACATTGAAATTAAAATTTGTTTTGATCAAACCTCTGGAGCCTTTAAGGTTGTCACAGTGATTTCCTATTTATATGGACTGCTCGAACTCTGGGCGATTCCCTGTGGAGAGCTGTATGAACACTTTTTCCAGAGGTGAAGAAAGGAAAATAGCTGCTATAATGGAACTGCAGGAGCAGCCAAGCAGTAGATTGATTCAAGAGGAGAAATTCAATGCATCCCAAAAGATTTCCTAGAATTTGCTTTCCTGCTGCTCAGGACACAATTTGTTGTAATGAGAAACTGAGGATTTTCTTTCAGGTGTGTTAAAGCTTGTAGAGATGACTTGAGGGTATAAAGAAAAAACAAGACCTGAAAATCTCTTTTAAAATAATGTTTTTGGATGAGGAGAGAACAAGGACAAGCTGTGCAAAATCCCAAACAGGTCAAATATCTGGTGTAAATTGCATTCATTAAGAGATAGTAACTGAGTGCATGGCTGAACCTTTGCCTTCAGCTCCAAACCCCTGCGTTGAAAACTACAATAAACCTCGATAAGCAAATCAGAGGAAGCTTTAACAGATCATGGGGTAAAATGTTGGGAGAACTTGGTCTCAGATGCATCTGTAGAAAAATCCTGTTTCCAGTTGTGAACAACTGAGTTGACAAGTTATAAAAGGAAAAAACAAGAGAGGGGTTTTCATTTTTATTTAATAAAGGAACAAGCAGCCTGCTCCCCTCACCTGGCAGGAGGCAGGTACTGCTGGGGTACGACACAAGCAAAGGCTAAGTGGGACAGACACAATGTGAACTTTGCCCTGAAAAAAACATAGGGATTTGTAGGCAGCTCCTGCCCTTCTGTTTGAGGAGTAGAAGTCACAGAATCATCCGAGCTCCTCTGCAGCTCTGGTGTACCACAGCCTATGCGGTTTTTCACTAATTACTTTTTAGTTAAAGCTCTGAAACGCTGTGGTGTTTCTTGAGTAGAGCCCAGAGTTTTATTCAGAAACAGGCTGCCAGACGAAATGTCTTTTGGCAAAACGCTGGATGCTGGCAGCATCCTGCTTTGATTAGGGGTGACATGTAAAATACAAGATGCTCACAGACACAGCAGCACACGCTCTTCATCACTAGCAAGTCCCTCACACTCCTCAACACGGCACCATGTGCTGGAACATCCACACAGTGTAGAACTACCAAGAGAGGGGGAAAGGATGCAATAAAAAGACCTTACTGAGAGTGAACATTCACGGGTGAATGACGTTCTACCTGGACATTCAGCACAGGTTCACACTTAGGTACAAATGATGCAAACATTCAAACCCAAAGATTTGAGTCATAGAGCTTTCAGAACAGAGACCAAAGCAGACACCACCTGCCCTTTCTCCACCAGATGACCAAAGCTGCATTACAGCTCCAGGCTCAAATCTATTTCAAGACCTACCACACAAAGCAGGATCTCCTAGATCATCCTTTCTTATCAAAAAGTGGCCATCAGACCCAGAGCATCCACCAGCACATAGCACAGGAGCAAGTCACGACCGGGAAAGAACAACAGCAAGAACTTCGTCTCCTTCCCAAAATAAGGACCAAGGGCATTTTCATTTCCCACTGAAACTGCATTTTGCAAGATTTTTAGAATTCTTCTTGTAAACTCTAGGTATCAATTACAAAATCAATAGCCAGTACTTCAGACAGCTGCCTGTCCTTACGCTCAACCTAGCTCAGCCTTATCTACTAACCCGGAAAGCAAGATGAGATGTCCAGCAAGAAATAAAACCAGTAACAAGCATCTAGATGAAACACAATCTTGATTTCAATAAGTCAGACACCCCCCCCCCCCATCACTCCACTTTTAAGAACAGCTGGAACAGTGACTTCTCCTACCTGTACGGTCCCAGGGTCCTGCTGCCGTAATACAGAGCCTCTTCCCAGGATTCAAGGTTAATACAGGCATCCATGGCACAGTCCAGCATTTTCAGCTGATAGATGTTTGTGTCCGGGAGTTGACCCACATGGCTGCTCAGGAGATTTCGGCATCTTGCCAGAACCCGCTCCCACTCTGGTAGTAGCTTTGGTCAAAGAAATATCTTTAATCGAACAAAAACACAAGTTCTGAATGTTCTTAGCAAGGCACACAAGCTGCAGGGCATAACAATAATACAGCTGCTATCACTCCAGACTCTGCTTCAGTTCCTGAAAACAAAATTGAACTCAGAGGTGGTAGCTTAGACAATGGCACTTTGCTTAAAGTCAGCAAAACAATTTCCAGTGAGGGCAGAACTTCAGTAACAGAGAGCAAAAGAAAGATGACAAACTGAAAGGATGTTTTAAGCACAAATTAAAATTCAAGTACTTTTTATTTAGCTCCTGAGGCATCATTTAACTTAAGACAGCCCTCCAAATCTTATACCCAAGGGCAAGAATCCCTGGAATTGTGTCTTAAAATGTCTTGGCAGCCAAAAAAAAAGGGGGGGGGTGGAAATTAATTTCTTCTATATTAATGACACACACTTTTAAGATGCCCAAGATTTGGTTTTGAATTCTCAGGAAACTAAAACAATTTCTTGTAATTAAGTAATTTTCTTCCTCCTTGAAGCAATTTTAAAGAGCACTGGGTTTTTTCATGTACAGCTGCATTGCAGTTGTGATGTCTGACCGTAGTTCAGGGTTAAGGGTCCTGGCAGTGAAGAAGTAAAGGGAGCAATGAAGGCAGTAAAGAAAATGCCGTAAGAAAATGCTTTGGGTGTTTGGAAGAGAGGAAAAGTAAACTGGAGCCTGCATTCGCTTTACGTGGATATTCCTTATCACACATCACTTATCTTCATTACAGAATCACAGAACATTAGGGATTGGAATGGACCTCAAAAGACCATCTAGTCCAAGCCCCCTGCCACAGCAGGATTACCTAGACCAAGTCACACAGCAACATGTCCAGGTGGGTTTTAAACATCACAGAGAAGGAGACTGCACAACACCCCTGGGCAGTCCCTTCCAGTGTTCTGTCACCCTCACTGGGAAGAAGTTCCTTCTCATATTGATGTGGAACCTCCTGTGTTCCAGCTC
>JAOXOE010067531.1:0-30338 GCA_028565055.1 Phoeniculus purpureus
CTGATCCCTAACCCAGTCTACACTGACCAGTGGGGAGTAATCCCTCCTCCAGGCTTCCTCTCCTTCATCCAAGTTCTAATACTTGATCTAAACCTTCCCTGGCACAAACTGAGGCAATTCCCTCTTGTCCTGAAGCTTGTTACCTGGGCAAAGAGACGTTTTTAGTTGTCCTGTACTGCAGTAGCCACATTGAGCTCTAGTTGTTCTTTATCCTTTCTTACTTTGTCACTGCATAGCTACACGATGTCTTTCTAGTCCTCCTAAGTGGCCTGACCCTCCTTCCAAAGAATAATGTCTCTTTTTTTTTTTCTTTCAGCTGTCTGTTTTGACAGGCTGGTCTTCTTCTCTGACAGGTCATCTTTACGCATATGGGAAACACCTGCTCCTGCACTTGTAGAGTTCCTTCTTGAAGAATATCTAGCCTTCCTGGACCCATTTGCCCTTCAGAACTGCCTCTCAAGGGGCTATGTGAACCAGGTCCCTAAACAGGAAAATATTTACTGTCTGGCAGTTCAATGTGGCCGTTCTATTGATCGTCTTTCTGACTTCACCAAGAATTGAAAATGATCATTTCTTCATTTCTGTGTCAAAGATATCCTCAAGTGATCAAGAAGATTAGATAGGAAACCACAGACAAGAATGACTGAAAGGATGTAAAGACAAACAGATTAGGTTCAGGAGAGGATGATATTCTAACTGAGAAATTATAAAGAAGAAAACAGGTCTTAAACAGCACCATCACTTAGAAAGGAAATTGTAAAACATTTGGCATTAGTGATAGGAAAAGGAAGATTTTATGTCATGTACTTACAGCTAAATTCTGTTGGCTTGCCTATCCTTTGTGTTGCTGGGTAAGGCAGCCATATACTCTCTGAGAATTCTCTTATGACAGCTATTGCCTTAAGGCAAGATTTTTTTTTTTCATTGCAGCAACACTAGTGGCATTTACAAGAACTCAAGGATAAGGCCTTTTGGTTTCAGTAATAACTGACAATTTTGACATGCTCAGCTTAAGGATTTCAAACACACTGAAATTCAGTCCTCATGGTAGGTAGAAACAGTAATTTGTACAGGTTGTGTAGGACAATTCTGCTTCTTAGTGAAGGTCTTCTGTCTTATTTAATTCCTATCTTTCTTATGCAGTAGCTTGTTCAAAAGAAAGATGACTGTTGCAGTGTGCTAGATTCCAAATAGCTTCTTATTTGCACAATGATGGAGGAGTCTAAAATACCTTTCTCTTTCCATTCTTTTAATTATTTAATATATCTGTATCCTTGGTGACTAGGAAGGTTGACCACAGAACTTAGTGAAATCTATTATTTAAAAGAATAAAGAGAGTTGGAAAATAGAAATAAAATAAGCAAAGTGAGTTTCCCTGTTGAAAGTGGAAGAGATAAATAGAAAATCTAAAGTTTGGTTTTAAGACGATATTTAGCTCTCTCATCGAAAAGTTGCACTTGGAGTCTAGCTTAAACCTTTCCTTCTGACTTTTCCAACACTTCGGTTTTCACTGCTCAATGGCATAGCAGTTTCACTAAGTCATAAGTTGGAGGATGAACTTTACAGAAAATGTATAAAGGTCAAAAGTATGTTAATTTACACCTGTGGTGGGTTCAAGACCACAATTCAAGATAAAGGAAAAGAAAACAAAGCAGTTAGGTCTCATTGAGGTCTCAGATAGAATTTACCAGACAATGGATAGCTTAGGGAAAAATGGAAAAGGGTTTATTAACTCCGTAACTGTATAAAGGAAAGAAAAAAATGTTAAACAAGTTAGTGCACACAAACTAGAAACTCTGTCAGAAATGCCATCACATATTCTGAGAAAAATATCATGTGAGATCACTATCATATCGGTCCTTGGGTTTTTTTCACATTAGAGACTTGGGAAAAGAACGTATCGGTGGAGTAGAGACGAGTACTACCACCCTCTCTATTATTCATGTGTCACCCCTGCCTGCGAACAGCGGCACCCTCAGCTGTCCAGACTGGTGAATTCTTCAATTCTTCAGTGTAGCTTCTCCAGCTCAACTCTCATTGGGCAGGCCTGATTCCTCAGCACCTGAACTGCATTCCTCAGTACAGGAGACATGCTTTCAAACAAAGAACCCAGACTCTGTCTTTCATGCCCAAGATTTAAGGATTCTTGAGTCCTTCTGCTTTCTCCAGTTAAGCACAAAGGAATTCTCCTTCTCTCCCCAATATTTAAAAGCATCCACAGTTTTTCTCAGTGGCAGAAATGACAGTCTCTCTTCCTGCTGATCAGTGCTCTCTAAGATGGCTGCGATGGTGGCCACCTGGCCCCAGCCACATGCAGGACCCAAGATGGAGACTCTCTGCATGGCTGCGTCGGCAGGGCCACACCCCAAACTCCATAAACATGGCCAAGAAGGTTCCATGACCCTCCCTTCTCCTCTCTCCTCCTGTCTCAGCCGCAGGGGGAAAAGCAGGAATCCCTTCAGCTCACCATGAATTGCTGATGGCTGCTCCATTGTGGGACAGAATGGTAGATTGGCACTAAGGTCTTGCTTCTTTGGTCCACGGTGCCAACTCTGGATTGGGCTGAGTTGAAGCCAGCACCGCCCCTGCTGAGCTGGGGTTCTGTCCATGCAGAGCTGCTGCATCCCTCCCCACAGCAGAACGGGGCAAGCCCCAGTAAGCCTCTGCGAGCTGGTTTCCCCGTCCCGCCCTGCCCCAGGAACAGGGGTGGGTTGGGGCTGGAGCCTAAGTACTCCCTGCCGGGGTAGAAAGAACCCAGTTCCAAGAGGCAGGGCTATTGGTCACTAGCCCTTTTATCTTCCTACCTAGTGGACACCCTTTAAGGGCTGGTACTTGGGACAGTGTCACCTCCTTCAGGACAGGTCACTGCAGCGGGTCCCCTTAAAGCAACATAACTTTTTTTTCTCCATGAAAGCACAAATCTATACATCTGAAAATTCCGGTAATTTTCCAACTGTAACACAGCTAGCTTGCTTTGCTTAGAGACAAAGGTGCATACAGATGTAAAAAATTTGAATGTGCTTGTTTGAATCACATGTGCACAGCTTCTTTCTGATGTCTCTGCAGGGTAAACACCTGAGGTGAATCAGGCACAAGGACCAGAACTGAGGAATGTCAACAACCAGCTGGAAAATGATTAGACAACAAAAATGAGCTGTCCCAAGCTGTTAAACTTTAGATCCGGAAACCTGCCTTAACTTATCATCCCTTCCACTGGAAACACACAGGAGAGAGCAACCTGGACTGGTTGTCTTCTGAAGGTTTCACCCCTTAATGTCATAACCCTTGTGAGCTGAACCCTGCTGACAAGGAGACTTGTTCTAATTTTTGCTGCAATGCTTACCAGTGTGAGTGACCTGTGGAAGGCCCATGTCCATCTTAAACTCTCTTTCAACATCGTAAGTGTAACTTAAAGATACACAGGACAGCAACATTCTTATGTACCTCCAGACAGGGGATGGCAGTGTAGGGGTGGACAGAAAGGCATAGGTATGGGCCAAAGCCACTGTCACTGATGAGATTCCTGCTGTTGACTTCTGTGTATTTGAGATCAGGACTTTTATGTTTCTCTAGCTAATTGTTTCTACAGGTTTTCCTTCACATAAAAACATCATATTATGCCAGGGTAAAGGTCTTCTGCCTCTCTGTGGATTGTGACAGATTGTTACAAAAACAGTATTGGAAGCATACTGGAGCCTGTGGTATCTTGTTGATGGTGGTTCTGAGATTTCTCACTCCTGAGGCTGCTGCCAGTTTCCATGTTTAATACACTGGTATTTTTTTAAATGAATTTGCTTAATAAGTTTTGAACTCCTCATATCCACTTCCTGAGATAATGAATTCTGTAGTTTGATTATAAATGTGTGGAAAATCGCTCAGCTTAAGTGCTTTCAGCAAATTTACATCAGCTGTATGATAAACTCTGAGGAAAAATAAGTGTTACCTATTTATTTTCTGCAAGACATGTCTAACAATATACACTTAGTGTGCCATCCAGTCCTCTGAACTGAACACCAGGGGGTAATTAATCTTTGTCCAGCAGAAAATCTCAATATATTAGATCTGTTCTGTCACTCCAAACAATTTTTATATCTTCTGTATGGTTTTGAGAGGAGTTTCAGGGCAGTGGTGGAGTCCCCACCCTGGATGTGGCACTGAGTGTCATGGTCTGGCCAATGTGGTGATAGGTCATAGGTTGGGCTGGATGAGATCAGAGGTCTATTCTAGCTTCAATATTTGTGTGATTCTTAAAACTAGAGAAAAAATACAAGATGAAGACCAAACAGATTGAAATGATGACATCAGAAACTATTTTCTTTTAAAATGATCCACACCACTTTATTTTTTGATTACTTCTGAACAGTGAGCTGATACTGTCATAAAACCATCCTTGATTACATTAAACCCACTTCCTTGAAGGTTAATAATTACTTCGAGATTGTTGTCTATGTGTCATCGTGACTGTTTCCTCCTTTATGCGCAGTAGTTTACACTGATCAGCTCTGGGTGTCATCTACAGTTTTTATCACCCAGTCATTCATAAGTCTATGATCCCTCTGAGACAGCCAGTTCTAATTTTGTACTATTTCCCCTTTTCCACATTATGAATAGTTTCAATAGCCTTGGACACAGCATCTGCCTGAAAAGCTCATGGGAAATCTCCATTGTAAAAACTTACTTTGCATTGTAAAAACTTACTAATTGCAACTTTGATTTCCTATTTTTTTTCCTATTTCTTCCTCAAATCCTTGTGTTACAAATCTAAGAGACAGCAACCTTTCTTTTGCAAGATGGTTTAGTCTCTTTAAGAGCTAAGGTAACTTACAAGAATTTATTGGAAATCCAAGCAGTCTGTATCATCCTAAACTATCCTATCCACAAGATGTCATAGTGCTTGAACAGATTTCGATTCATGACCTCCTTCAGTGAAAGCTGTGCTACATCGTTCCCAGGCTGTCACATATCAATGTGCATTAGGTCTGTTCTTAGCTGATCTCTACTAACTTACCCAGTACAGAAATCCGTACTGCTGGCTGCATTCCTTCCCATTACCTTATGCAATCTAATCCCTTTCAAATAATGACCAGCTGTAATCTGATAGTTCTGTATTTCATCTTTTTTACTGTTTTGAGATTAATAGTTGGGATTTTTTTCTGTAATGTTTCAGTTCATTGGATGGCTTTTTTCTGAAATCCATTCTACTCACACTATAATGTAAGATACTTTACCAAAGTTCTGCATTGTTGAGAACTATAACAAATAAGGATCTCCTTGATCTTATTTCTTGCAGAAAGTCTTATCTCTGCAGTGAACTGTTAAAAAAAAAAAATTCATGTAGATTTTTTGATGTAAACATCCATGAACTGATATGAATCATCCTTACAGCCTTAAAGTACCACATTGCGAACCTGATGATGACATATTTGTCTTAAAAAAGGAACTTTTGAAATACAAATGGATTGAAAACACAATTAGGATCAACATAAATGGTTGCATCAAATATTTTACCACAATGTTTTCTCTACCTGCCTGTGAGGTGCAAATTCAGGTTAGAATATTTGCAGGGTTTCTATGGTATCCTGCAAGTATAGTTAAGGCATTAGATCTCTTTTGCATTCTTATCACAGTTTCAAAGGTATCCAGACAATGCAGTTCAGAAATAAGTGGAGCTTTACAGTATGACTTACAAAAGATTGCACTGTCTTTTTTGCATAGTAAATACTTGTGACACCAAATTTCTTCTGCCTTTCTTTGTTTCCTTTTGTTGACACAACTGTTGATGATCTTTTTTCTTAGAAATTATCTTATTAAAAATATTACCTTTTATTCCTCATGCTAGCTTCATGGAAGAGGCATGTATAAACAACTGTGAACGATACTACAAATATTCTGTCATTATAACTCACTTGACAGGTCAAAACATTATAATTTCTTTTGAAAGAGAAATTACAAATCCAATCAAAGCATTATTTCTAATCATACCCTTGACCCACATCAACCTTTAACTAACAAGCAAATCACAGAAACTCCTTTTTCATAGAGGAAGCATCACAGATGAGCCTGACTCGCTGCATTGCCTTCCCCATTACACCATTCTCCAAACAACAGCTATGCTTTTTACTCAATTACAATATTGTTATCTGTTCCTAATGGCTCTGACCTATCTGTGACATTCACCTCAAAGCAACAGTAGTCCAGGGGTACTCATTCTCTTACATTCAGTGGTGTCCCTAGCAGATGCTTAAATAAAACTGTAGAAGTTAATGCCTCCTATATCCATCTGATTAACTTTACATAAAAATAAAAGCACAAGCTAGCAAAGAGCATGATGTGTGTGGTTACACAACAGATGTCTGGCATGACCCATCAGCCCATATTTTATAATCTTGCTTGTTATTAATGCACGGGCTTTTTAAGGGATGGGGATGGTGGGTTTTTTTACTTGTTTGTTTCATTAAATTTTAAGTTAATGGATGGATCAGTGCAGGTGTTATTGCTATAACCTGAAAAAGAGACATCCAAGTTTTATTGCATTAACAGTCTTCCCCCCAAAATGATCCAATGACAGCTCACCCCTGTGGAAGTGCTATTTTGGGAGAATAAAATGATGACATAATTTAGGTAATTTGCTTTCAGTTCTGGAGAGTTTAAATCAAGCTGCTGTTCTGACACGTTTTTAAATAAAGGTAAAGTATTAATATGTTATTTGCTGATGTCTCATTTAATTTTGCACATTTTCATATGTAGCAATTTTCACTGCAACTCAAAGCATTAGGAGAAGATAAAATTTAATTCTCAGCATTTACCAGCATCACAGCAAAGTGCTCTTTTTTTTTTTTCTACATATTACCAATAACAGGCTTTTCACAGTTGTTGTCCCATCATTATTCATAATTAAGAAATACTTTAGAAAATCTCCTCTAAAGAAGAGTGTGTTGTTACGTGCTTTGTAAAATATTCTGAAGACAAAATGATAAAAATGTCAAATGTATTATTGCTTAATGTGAAAAAATTCCAATGCTGCATTTTTCATTCAGTGTTCTCAGAAAGAATAATATTTTGTGCACTCAATGAATATCAGCAATCATTTGTCCACACCACAGCAGTCCTTTTCCTTTTTAAAAGTCCATTACATTGCATTTCCCATTCTACTCCTCTGATCCATTTTGCTGTTGCACATTTTTCTTGAGATGTTTCAAACCCAGGATCCTACTCAGCCTCAAGTAAATGACATTTGATGCGTATTGTATTTTCCTTTGTTTAAATTTAAGAGAAAGAATAAACCTCACCTATTAAAGATTTCAAATATGCAAATTATCCCCCTGTGTGATGGTAAAGTGATAAAAGTCACTTTCATTTGTTTTGGGTTTTAATCTGAAGTGTATCAGCAAATCAACTACCTCTTTGCTGCGGCAAATGATTTTTCTGGAAATAATTTTTTTCTTTAATGACATAATTCATACAGAGTGAGAGATGAGAGGACATTATTATTAAGCCTCACATATGATACTGCTGAACTCCTGCTACCTCATGATGTTCCTGACCTACTACAGTTGTCTGGAACATGTAGACAGAAAAGCAACGGGGAACACAAGTGGAAAGGAGACAGACAAAATGTAACTGTTTCCATGGAAAATACTTACAATACCCTCTGTCTTCTGCAGTTCTATTGCTCATATTGTTTCACTCAAAGAGGGTTAGCTAACCCTCTTTGAAATTAGCTACTCTTTAAGTGACATCCGTTCAGGGATTTGCTAGTCATGTAAGGATCAGTTTTAAAGTATGTTCTCTCTTCAACCCATCTGTCATTTTTCTGAGATAATACATTAATTTCCATAGCAACAGCCTGCAATATTACCAACAGGATTATTACGACTTTGCTGCAGGATCAAGCAAAGGAAGTTGGACTGCTGTGGAATAAACAATCCAAGCACAGGAAGTATGAAATAATGAGCTATTATAAAACTCATTTAAGCCTCCTTTGCTCTCTGTCACATTACAATAAAAAGGAAAAGAAATTAAATGTAGTGTAAACTACCACTGCTTGTAATTCTTAGTTATATCCACTTGCTCAGGCTTTTTCCAGGTTTTGCTGGAGTCCAAGAGTTGCACAACCCTGGCCTAAGTCCATTGCAGCTTTTTTAATAATTGGAAAATACAATCTGGGCTTCCATCATTAACAGGTTGTATAACATCCCAAATATCATTAATTTTAGTGATATAACAGAAAAAGAAAATCAAATTCATTCAAATGCCATGTGAACTGAAGCACATACAGGAACAACTTACAGATGTTTCAGCAGAATTACAATTTAATATTTACTGATCTGTGACAGATGTTATGCAGGAGCTCCAGTCTCAATCTCATACACTTTGGATGAATTCTGTTCGTAATGTGCTCTATACCTCATGACCGTTTCTGGATGATATCTCTGATGGGTTTGACAAGGCTGGAAGGACTCCCTGTGACAGACTGAGCTTCTTCATTCTGTCTCCTGGCAATTCTCAGAGGTTTTTGAGTTTTCCTGTTCACCCCTCAGCCAAAGAGACATTTAATCTTAACTGAGTAATTCTTAAGAAATGTTTGTCCCCTAATGACAGATATAGCCTTGTCTTTCTTCCTCATCCTTAGATTATGAAGTTTATTTTTTTCCTTCTTTGTTTTCATTTCAATATGCAACTTGATTCTCCTTTCTTGTAAATTAATCTCACACACATGAAAGAGAGATTTCTCTTTTCTTTTGAGATTATGAGTCAGCCGTGGTCTCCTGGAAGTGCTGCATCTTTCTGTTGTTTGCAGATACACTATAATTACAAGTTAGGCTTATCCTGGTATCATATGAATTTTTCTCAATGCAGAACATTGGCAAAACCCATTGATAATTATGTATGAAATAAAAATTTAAATAGAACTTTGCCAGATATCACATATTTTAATTGATAACACATACAATAAGTAAGAATTCTACCTCCCCAAGTTCAACAGTGTTGCAAGTCAGCATTCAGTTCAGAGCAAACAGCAATAAAGGTACATTTAATAACTGTGGGATATGTAGTTTTATGACTTATAATATTAAAAGATATATGGAGAAAAATATTATTATTAAGATAAGATGTTAACATATTTTATTAAGCTCTTAACATTATTTAATTCTCTAAGTAATTTCAAATTGTACTGTTGTAAAATTTACTGGAGTCTAGAAAGCACTTTACAGTCAACACTTCAGTAAAATGTTCTGGGTTAGGTGACCTAGATTTACAAGGAAAACTTAGCTGTTGTGACCCTCTTAGAATTCAAGATCATCTGGAAGTCTTAAGTGAAAAATGGGAAAAAGCTTTTTACGGATATGATTTGGATGAAATACTTTGTCTTAATTGCTGATTTCCCGAAGGATTTAATACTGCCTTCCTAACTTATTTATTGAAGTCAACCCATTAGTGGCAGGGTATTTAGTGACTTTATAATCTTTCTTGGAATTACTGGTTTTGGCTCCAAAATACAGAATTATTAGTAATAAATTTCAGATTGAATGAATAACAGGTGAGTATGTTTTTTTCCTCTTTTCTTTTTGTATCACAAATGTGATGGCATTTTGACAAAAATATTTTCGAGGAGAAAATCTATTTTGTAATGTATGGCTAATCACATTTGTCTCTACATGGTATTCTTCAGGCATTCTCAAGAATTATACATTAATACTCTCAAGAGCTGACCACTCTTACAGATGTGTACAGTGAGATGACTGATGTGATGAATGAAGAGAGAGCAGCAGAAGTAGTTTATCTTAACTTTAGTGAGGCTTTTGACACTGACTCCCATAATGATAGAAAGTAATTATTCACTCAGTTTTACACCTAACACTAGTAGAAGTTCTGGTATCCTATACAGAACTCAAAGGTCAGTAGTGTCAAAACAAGAACCAGCATTATGAAACCTTTTCTCGTACACTTGAGTAACCACTGCATAGACTCCTATATGCATTTCCACAAGGATGAGAGAGTGGAAATCATACGCAGTCTAAATAGAGCTACTACTATTGTCCTTGGTTTTGAGGAGCAGCTGCACCTTCCTGAGATGCAGAGAGGAAAATATGCAGAACTCAAGATAAGGCACAGTAAGGTATTATGTAATGGCAAAACAATATCTTCTGTCCTGTCCCTGCTAACTGCTATGCTGAAGGCTAGTATCTTGTATGCAAAACTCTTACAAACTCCAAGTGAAAGACTGTCTCTTCTAAAGCTGTAAATATCAGCAATGACATCTGTGTCAGAGGATTTAATGAGATTTGACATCTACACCAACTTTCTTGCACTCTAAGTGTACTACTCAACAGGTATCTGGACATCGTAAAAAGCCAAAACTCCAAGGTCATCAGTTTACACCATCCCTTTTGCTGAACCTTACATCACCTGCAGTTAGAATAGGGTTTCACCTGGATCACAGCTCTTCCTGTTCCCAAGGTTTCAGAAACTATGTGAAGTGCCATTATCTTCAGTATTAGCAATACTAACATCCTTATTAATGTTGTCTTAAGTCCCATAGTCATATAGAAATTACACTGAAATCGTTGGTGATGGGATATATATATTAAAAAAAAAGGTGCATTTTTATTAATGAAGATTTGCTGTAGTAATAAGATAGTTTAAGCTCATTTACTGAAGGAACCCAAAGTAGAATAACAGCAAAGTTTTGTTCCACATAAAAACCATTCTATTTTTCCCTTTGAAAGCATTGAATCAACAAGGAACCAAGTTATTCAAATCTTTCTTCCTGCAAACCAGATTTGCTATCTGATCTGCCAGATTATTCTTATACTGCCACACAATCAGTCAGACTTGAAAATCTTATAACTTATAGTCTGGTGATGCTGTCTTTGTTAATTTCCTACCTTTTGCCCATGTGTTATATAAAATACAATTCCAATAGTTAATGGATACAAAATACAAATTTGCATCCCATATAAATTCTCATGTAATTTCATGCATTCACTTCCATGTCTTCTGTGGATTTCTGTTTCTAATGGAAGTGTACCATGAGTACTCTTCCATATGCAGTTTGAAATATCTAGAAATATTTTATAAGGTACACATTTCTCAGTCACATAATATTTGGAACTTGTGGTGGGTTCAGTACCACAATTCAAGATAAAGGAAAAGAAAACAAAGCAGTTAGGTCTCAATGAGATCTCGGATAGAATTTGCCAGACAATGGATAGCTTAGGGAAAATGGGAAAGGGTTTATTAACTGCATAACTCTATACATAAAAGAAGAAAAGTTTAAGAAAGTTAATGCACACAAACTAGAAACTCTGTCACAAATGCCATCACATATTCTGATTAAAATACAATGGGAGATTACTGTCATATTGGTCCTTGGTTTTTTAGAGACCTGGGGAAAGAACATGTCAGTCAAGTACATACAGCTACCATCACCCTCTCCAGTATTCGTGTGTCGCCCCAGTTGTTTGCAAGACACCAGTACCCTCGGCTGTCGATACTGGCGAACTCTTCAATTCTTCAGCGCAGCTTATCCAGCAAAACACTGATTGATTAGGCCTGATTCCTCAGCATCTGGAATTGCATCCCTCCATGCAGGAGACATGCTTTCAAACAGAACTCAGTCTCTGTCATCCATATCCAAACTTTAAGGATTCTCAAGTCCTTCTGCTTTCTTCAGGTAAGCATGAAGGAATTCTCAGATGCCTCTCTTAAGGCTCCTTCTCTCCCCAATACTCGAGCATACTCAGCTTTTCTCAGTGGCAGAAATGACAAACAGTCACTGTTCCTGCTGATCAGTGTTTTCTAAGATGAGGGTGACAGCCGCATGGCCCTGGCCACATGCAGGATTCAAGATGCAGACTGACTGCATGGCTGTGTCAGCAGAGGCCCCGCCACCTCTGCAAACATGTCTGAGAGGGTTTCATGACCCTCACGTCTCCCTTCTACTCCTGCCTCAGCTGCAGGGGGAAAGGAGAGAATCCCTTTATCTCACCACGGATTGCTGAATGGTTGCTCTGTGATGAGGGGAAGATTGGCACTAAGTTCTTGCCTCTCCAGTCCGTGGTGCCAGCTTGGAGCTGGGTTGGGTAGAAGCTTGAAGCAGTCCGGGTTGGTGCTGGGCCAGGGCTGGGGCTGGGGCTGGACCAGGCCAGCCAGGATTGGGAACGGAGCTGAGCTGCCTCCCGAGCCATGGCAAGCAACCACAAGCTGCCCCACCCTGTCTTCCTCCCCTACCCTGGAAAGGTGTATGTGTGGAGGGGTGCCACAGCTGAAGCCCCCAAGCCAAAAGAGGCAGGGCCATGATGATCAGCCCTTTTTATCTTGTCACCTAGCTCACACCCCTCCAGGGCAGGTACCTGGGATGATTCTCTTAAAGCACCTTTTTCCTCATGAAAGCACAAATCTATACATCTGAAAATTCTGGTAATTTTCAAACTTCAACAGTACTGACCAGAGCTCATTTACTTAGGATCTGCTGCATATAAGTCCCCACATCATAAACACCTTCAATCATTAGTAAGTGTACAGTTATAACAACAGGCAGTGAGCAAACATCAGTGCATCAGATTTACACAGTCAAGCTGTTCAGTGTTCAGCCACTGAAGTCGCTGAAGTTAAACTGAAGAGCATCATTCATCTTTGCCTCTTACTCAGTACACCATTACCTGAGCATATATCAAAACCTTTGTCCTGTCAGAACTTTGATTTGTATCCTGCTGCCCATGCTGGTGTAGTTGCTACCCTGACTTTTTTGACTTTTACATCTTTACACAGCTCGCACAGCAGATGACCCCAGGGCTGCAAGCCACAGCTACCAGGGAAGGGTATTGTGATCACCACTCAAAATACCACTGCGAAGATACATCATGATTTCCCTGGTCTTCACATGACAATCTGGGACCTTTGGCTTTCACAGCTGTGGCAGCCATTCCCAGCAGAGACATTTGCTCCTGAGATCTCTGGTAGGCTGCCATCTGAAGATGTGGTTGCCAGCATGCTCTGCCTCATTGCCTCTGCTAGAAATTTGTCTCCAGGTTCCCTTCAGTACTTTGGCTGAAGTTACAGCTCAATTCTGCCTGTATAGCAACTAGAGAAACCTTGGCATTGGTTACTGATGTGCGTTACTCATCAGTCTTCCTGCTTTCTTAATCCAATCTCACTCGAGACCTCAATTAAGCAAAGAATGGATTTGAGGGCAATGCTGTCCACATCTTGTGTATGGGCCAATCAAATACTCTTCCTACATCGACAGATAATTAATTCTGTATCATTGCAGGAAACATTTTGCTGAGGTTTATGTAATGCTCCAAAGATTGGCTCAGACTGCTTCAGCATGTGAAATAAAAACAAAATAAGACTGATACCAGCAAATACAAAATTGAATCTGAAAAAAAATTCTGTCAAAACACTGGCAATTAAAACTGCACACCTCTGTTTTCATTTAAGCTATATTTCCAAGGGTTTACACCACTAACTCTTGTCTCAAATACTCAACAATACGAAGAAGGTTTGTGACTACTGGGTTTACTGAAATTTATCTAACGCATAATTGCTTGCCTATTTCAAATTACATTCTGCAAGAAAGAGCTTGATCTTGCTTCTGGAATAATATTTTTATTACTATTATTTTGAATGTAACAAACAGATAAAAGATGGAATCACTGATGTGAGTTGACAAGATAAGAAGTGCACACTGTTGATAATTTCCACATAAGAAATGAGTAAGGTCACACTCTTCACTTGCTGAAATGGGCTTAACTTGCTGCATAACAAATATCACCATTTCTGTTCTTCTGTAAGAGAATAATTATAATTTCTTACACTAACCACTGAATTAGTGAGATTTGCAGACTAAGTCCTTCCTATGTTGCTTCTTCATTGTATTCCACATGCGAACACAGGAGCAGGTGAGGAGATAACTTGTTCATTGAAGACCAGAAAAATGTAGTGGATTATTTTCAATGTCTTTATTTAATGTTTAAACTTTTGAATTCTTAATATCTAAAAGAACATGAAGACAGGTTTTCAGAGGTCCTTTGTTCAGCCAATTTCTAGGAAAATTCATTTGACTGTAATCTCTATGTCTGTTGGAAGCTAGTTCATTTTTATTTAGAGGCTTCCCTGCACATTTCCCCTTCAAAGTTTCTAATCACCTTATGCATTTAGTTAGACAATGTCAAAGCAGATGATATGAGCACCACTAATCAAAGAACATAATTTTACTAATACTCTTGATAATGAAAAGCATGAACACTATTAGCAACTACAATTTAAATGTTATTTTTATCCACGCAGATGAATATTTTTGTACAAAGAAACCTAGGAGATATGTTGATTTGCGTTTGTAAAATTGTCAAAGCTGAGGCAAATAGTGCTTCCTGAAAGAAAGAATGCTGTCTTAGAAAATTAGATTCATCAATCAACATAAAATTATTTAATTGAACTAAAAACATTTAGATATTCCAGCCAAAAAGAATTAATTTTTTAAAATATAAACCAGATACAAACCAAAATATGTTCCAGTAGTGTATTAACTCCATTGTTTGAGATATTATTTGTTTGTGTATCTTTTATTCAGTTTGAAAAATCTATGCAAGCATTTATTTAAAATCTGAGTAATGCTTTGATATTTGGGGCAAATCTGGTGCGTTCTGGTGCATACCATGTTGGCAGTCATCAGTTGGTGGGGATAATAAAGGTATTAGTTTAACTTACTAAAGGCAAAAGAAAAAAATGGCAGCCCATACAATGAAGATCTATTTCCAGTCTGTAAACTTCTCCAGAAGTAATGTCACTTCAGCCAATACACTGAGGAAGCAGTTTATGCCCCTCTCAGAAGCATCAGCTCTTGTGGGTTTTTTCCTTCAGTGGAAAATATTCAAGTATATTAAGAACCTCCCATACAAATAGCAACTTCTCTCCTCCTGTACATTCGTTTTTCTTATGATTAGTTTTGATACTGGATAACATAAGGGATAACTCTGAGTCCTATATAGTAGAATAAGTATAAACTAAAAAAACATCTAAAGAAGCTCAAATTCAAGGCTTAAGACTTCAGCAGAAAAAAGAACAAATGGATTCAGGAAAATGGATGTATATTTCTTTAGGAAAAGCACTGTTAATCCTTCAGCTAATCTTTCAAATGACAACTTAAGAACTGACCAAGTACCTTAACAAATATTCTAAACTTAACATCTGTATGCAGAGAAAACCCACATCTAAGCAAAATACATTATAACTACTTAGAAATATTCTTCCTTCTTTATAAATTTAAAGTTATATGACCAGATATGTTGAGCTATGAGAGGAGTTTCCATATTTGCCATACTCCTGTGTCTTAACTGGAATGTAAATATGATGTTAAAGTTTTGATTTTTAATATCTTCAGACCAATAACAAAATTTAGTTTCTGTGTCTGACATGATTTCACCAAGCTATAAATTGTATTGCAAATGACTATATGAAACTGGAGAAATAAATACTGAAATGCTGATTTAAAATAAGTAGGTTTATTTTGCATGATGTGCTTCGGCTTTAGCAATGTTCTCAGCGCTTTTATTTCAGCTAATGCTAAGTGTTAATACTAAGGATAATATCAACCATATGTCCTTACAAGGAATACAATTATTTTTGTTAGGAACCAATAACTCCTGAGAGCCATAGAAATGTACACAGACACAGCTACATCTCAGATACTCAGAGCTGCTAATGGCTTAATCTAGTAGTGACCTGCAAATCATGTAGATGACTCCTGTAAGGAGCATGCAGAGAGTTACCTGCCACACCACCAACATATCAAACCACCACAAATGATTATAAGTTGGTGATAGAATATTTTAAGGATATCTCCAAGTTTCATATCCCCTCAAAAGCAATATATTCTTCCAGCTACAGAGCAGAAGAAACTGTTGATTACGATCATTTGCGGAGGTACAAGCATAATTTTCATTTATAACAGTGTGTACCAGTCACATGCTGAGCAGTGCCACTTCTGTGCATGACAGTCAAACAAATGTTTGTCCAAGACACACGCATTTGATTAATATTTTTCTTTCATGCACGTATCACAAGAACCGAGAGAAAAATGCATCAAAGAATCACAGAACATTAGGGATTGAAAGGGACCACGAACAACTGTCTAGTCCAATCCTCCTGGCACAGCAGAATCACCTAGACCAAGTCGCAAAGGAACAGGTTCAAGCCAGTTTTAAACATCTCTGGAGAAGGAGACTCCACACTCCTCTGGGGCAGCACGTTGCAGTGCTCTGTCACCCTCACAGTGAAGAAGTTCCTTCTCATATTTACATGGAACCTCCTATATTACAACCTACACCCTTTGCCCCTTGTTCTAACATTGGATGACACTGAGTAGAGCCTGACTACATTCTCCGGATACCCACACTTCACATATTTATAAACACTAATGAGATCACCCCTTAGTCTCCTTTTCTCAAACCTCAAAAGACTCAGCCCTCTCAGCCATTCCTCAAAAGGGAAGTGTTCCACTTCCTTCATCATCTTCGTGTCTCTGTGCTGGAACTCCATCCAGCAGCTCCATGTCCTTTTTAAGCTGAGGGGCCCAGAAGTGGACACAATACTCCAGATGTGGTCTCACTAGGGCAGAGTAGAGGAGGAGGAGAACCTCTCCAAATCTACTAACCACCTCCATTCTGATCAACTCCAGGATGCTGTTGGCACATTGCTGGCTCATAGTCATCCTGCATCCACCTTTCTCCTACACTGCTCTCCAACAGGTCAGTCCCCAACCTATACTGGTACCTTGGGTTGTTCTTGCCCAGATGTAAGACTCTACACTTACCCTTGATAAATTTCATTACATTTTTCCCTGCTCAGCTCTCCAGCCAGTCCAGGTCCTGCTGAATGGCAGCACAGTCTTCTGGGATGCCGGCCACTCCTCCTAGATTTGTGTCATCTGCAAACTTGCTGTCAGGGCACTCTAATCCCTCAGCCAAGTCATTAATGAAAAGATTGAATATGACTGGCCCCAACACTGACCCTTTGGGGACTCCGCTAGATACAGGCCTCCAAATAGACTCTGTGCCATTGACCACTACTCTCTGGGTTCTATCCTGCAGCCAGTTCATAATCCACCACACTACCCAATTGTCCAGACCACACTGTCCAATTTGGCTGCAAGGATGCTGTGAGAGACCATGTCAAATACCTTACAAAAGTCAAGACAGACAACATCCACTGCTTTGTCATCATCTATCCACGTGGTTATGCCCTCATCAAAGGCTATCAGGTTGGTCAAGCATGACTTTTCTTTGGTGAAGCCATGCTGACACTCTAATGACCCTCTTGTCCTTGATGTGCCTAGAGACAGTATCAAGGATAAATTGTTCCATCACCTTTCCTGGGATGGAGGTGAGGCTGACCAATCTGTAGTTACCTGATACGTCCTTCTTACGCTTTTTGAAGACTGGAGAGACATTTGCTGTCCTCCAGTCCTGTGGCACCTCAGCTGATCCCCAAGACTTAGAAAAGATGATGGAGAGTGGCCTAGAAATGACTTCTGCCGTCTCCCTTAGCACTTGCAGGTGCATCCCATCAGGGCCCATGGATTCATTCACACCCAGTTTGCTCAACTTATCCCTAACCCAGTTCTCATTAACCAAGGCAAGCTCCTCTTTTGTCCTAACTTCCTCTGGAGCCTCAGCAGTCTGGGGCTTAGTATCAAGACAGCCCCCAGAAGTATACACAGAAGCAAAGAAGGCGTTCAATATCTGTACTTTCTCTGTATCCTCTGTCTCCTGGGCACCCACCTTATTCAGCAGGGGGCCTACATTGCCTCTCGGTTTAGTTTTACCTGCAATGTGTTTGAAAAAGCCCTTCCCGTTGTCCTTGATCTCTCTTGCAAGGTTTAATTCCAAGAAGGTCTTGGCCTTTCTAGTTGCATCCCTACATTCTCTCACCAGAGACTTATAATCACCCCAAGTGGCCATCCCCTCCTTCCATGACCTATAGACTTTCTTCTTAGTCTTCGGTTTCCACAGCAGCTCCCTGTTTAACCACACAGTTCTTCTGGCTCTCTTCCTTGACTTCCTTCCAGTTGGAATGCTCTTGTCTTGAGTTTCACAGAAGTGGTCTTGGAGTGTTAACCAACTCTCTTGGGCCCCTTTACCTGCCAGTACCCTGTCCCATGGGATTTCCCCTAGCAATTTCTTGAAAAGGCCAAGGTTGGCCCTAGTGAAGTCCAGGATTGTGTTTCTGCTGGGTATTCTGTTCCTACCACATGTGACCCTGAACTCTACCATCTCATGGTCACTGCAACCTAGGCTGCCCTCAACCTTCACTTCTTCAACCAGACCCTTCTTGTTGGTGCGTACAAGATATAGAAGCACTCCTTTCATAATGGGGTCCTCCACTGTTTGCATTAGGAATTTTTCACCAATGCACTGGAGGAACCGCCTGGACTGTGAGTGGCTGGCAGCCAGGAAAACATAACAGAGTGCTACATTCCTGGCAGCGTGTAACCTGTGCAGCCTCATATTGTTGGGAGATCTCTGTTTGGTTCCCACATCCATGTGCAGTGGTGACCGTAGCTTGGTCTCCCTCTTCTGCCACCCTGGCACCTTTATTTTTTTGCCCCCTGGTAGCTAGAGAAGGCTGCACTTTTGGAGCTCGGTGCAGTCTGGGTGTGACTTCTGGTTTTGCTGCCTTTTAAGGCTCCCAGTTTTGCCACCACCACATTGCTTTATGGCTTTTTCCACTAGAGTTCCAGACCCTCAGCAGCTCCCCCTTGGCTCCCTTGAGATTTCCCATTCAGAGATCCCCCAGATTACCCAGAAACCTTGATAAAATAGTGTTTGTGGATCATTGCTTTCAGAGCTTGGCACAGTGTGAGAAACTGAATAAATTACCTATGTATTAGGAGACCATTAAGAAAAAAATGGCGTGTTCCAGCTTGTAATATACACCTTGAACTTGTTGGGATTTTTTTTTTTACTCATTTGATGATTTCTTAGTTGGCTTTGGATTTTTCATGTGAGTATGGCTGTTCAGAATGAGAAGGCAGGGCCTGAAGTTGTAGCAGGGGAGAGTTAGGTTGGATGTTAGGAAGGTCTTCCTCACAGAAAGGGTGATCAGACATTGCAATGGACTGCCCATGGCAGTGGTGGAGTCCTCATCCCTGGAGGTGTTTAAGAAAAACTGGATGTGACTCTTAGTGCCCTGGTCTGGCCAATGTGGTGATGTTAGGTCATGGGCTACACTTAATGAGCTCAGACATCTTTTCCAGCTGCAATAATTATGGGTTTCTGTGATTCTTTCTGTTTGGTCTTACAAAATCACCATGATTTATTTTCATTTTTACAGTAGATATTTTGATCACAAGACATCTGATCATAATTCACATTACCTTGATTTCCAGTGATAGATCCTCTACTATTTCTTAATTTTGTTATCTAAAAATTACTAATACATTAATGCAATACATTAATATTATTTTCAACCACAGATTTTGAATAATATTTGTTGCAGTTGAGGCTTTCAGAACTCTGATGTAGGAGTTCTGCATCTAAATCTATCAGTGTGTCTTAAAACTAGTCTGCATGTGACAAAAGAGACAAATTTTAAAAGTGAAAAAAAGTTGCAGTTCTTTCCTCTAGCCAAATGATAGAATATTTTTATTACCTAGAATTTTGTCATATGCCTCCAAGAAATGATTTACTACATTGATAGTTTGTCTATGCCGAATAAGTGAAATGAAGAATAAAATCGAAACTTGTTTTAGAAGGACCTGTCACACTCTTAGCCACAGCATAAAGATGTCATTGTCAGTTGTAGTTTATAATGAGGTCAAAGAAAAGAGAAGAAATTATAGATTATGGTGAATGGCAGTAAATGAAGATTCCTCTTTGTGGAGAATACTCATACCCTTAATTGATAAAGCAAAGATAGGTGCAGGATGCAGTGGTTTGGGCAGGGAATAATGGAGTAGGAGGTTGGAAGCCTACTGGAAACTGAAAAAGCAAAAGAAACACTAAATTTAGACATATGTAAACCTCAAATAATGTTTTCATTCTCCTACATGTTTCTGTGATGCATTTAAAACACACATTTGAAATATTTTTCCCTTATTCTGTGTTGTCTAATTCACAAACTCTTTTACTTTCTTATTTTCAGTCCACTGATAGGTGCACTTATTCATGACCCAGTTTTGTTAAATATGTAATCTCTGGTGAAAGTAAACTGGAAACACCCCAGTACTGCTGAATAAGACTAGGTGATTTCAAAACAGTAGCCGCCTTCTGTGGCTACCCATGTTATTTTTACTGAGTTCTACTTTGAAAAGCAATCATAATTCGAAATCCTTCTGCTAGTAGTATTTTATGGGGTAAATATATTCCTGTTTGATTGACTTCATAATCCTCTGAATGCTCTGTATATCTTCAAACATTTCAGTAAGTGAAATCAGTCCTGTGCAATAAAAAAAATCATTATTGAACTGTCAGTGATAGCTTAAGAAATAGTTTATCAGAATTTTAAAGTAATCTTTGAAAACAACAAGTGTCCCTATTTCCTGTAGCTAGCAAAAGCAATCTATTCATAATAAATAGTTTTTTAACAATGCATGCAATTAAGAGCCAGGATGCAGAAACCACTGAGTTTCTGATCAAGGAAACATCCTGGTGACAGTTTTGAAATCTTAATAAACATTAGATTCAAGGCAGAAGATCGTTTTACCCACATAAAAGCCATAAACAAAACAACTTATTTCAGTCAAGCATGATCATGGAAGGAAATAGCAGAGCAAAACTCAGTAGATCAGACTCTTACTGCTAAGGAGTACTAAAAGAGGTAAAAATTCTAAATCCTGCTTAAATGTTCCTATACATTTGAAAAGACTTTGGGGATTGTTAATATCAGGAGTGCACTGAAAATAGTGTTCTAAAATGTAATGGACAATGCAATCTACTACAAATAATTCAAATAAATGTTAACTATAAAACATGACTAAGAACTATATAAAATACAAGACTTGTGGAAATGAACTCAATTTCTAATGAGAACTTCCTCAAGAACATACCCTCAAGGCACAAAAATGTTCTGTGATTACAGCAGACTTGCATAGGTCTTGGTACTGGAGGAGTATATTTAAATTCATCAGTTCACTGAATCAAAAACCAAAATGTTTTTTCATCCATTCTAGATTTCTTTCAGGAAACATACAGAACTAAATAGTTTTGCTCATTTCTTCTTCATTCAGCTTTAAAAGCAGGATACAGAGCAGGTATGAACTGAGAAGACTAACAGAGCGTTATTATTGTTAGCAGCAATTTGAATTAAAAATATTAAACAGCAAAAGTGGAACTGTACTTCATGATAACATGCTCCATAAATGGTTCTTTTTAAGAGCTTTCACATGTCAGAGTTGCAGTTCTGTGCAGAAAACAAACATGTAACACAAATACAGGGAACAAAATAGAGGTTGGCACAGGCAAGTGGATATATGGATGATGCCCGTGATCCCAATACATGATTTATCTATGCCAGCATTCTGGAAAGCAGGCAGGTGGTGGTGGCAGCCGCTGGTGTGGGAGCAGTTGTTGCTCACAACCTCCCATCTGCCAGGTAACCCAAGCAGGAGCAAGCAGCTGAGCTCACCATAGCTCTCCTGTGGCTCCATGCTCCTGCTCCAGCCCTTCTAAGATTCTCACCCATGAGCCCTAAAATTTAATTTTGTCTGTGTTCCCAAGAGGTCTTGAACCATTTTTGCAAATCTTCCTGAGTAACCTGAAAAAAACGCCAAGGCAGTAAATCTTCTGGTCATTGTAAAAGCTCCCACTCTGCCTTGGTTAGATCAAATTGTAAACTGCCTTTATGACAGTTGTACAGGCTTTTTGGATCTGCATGCACAAGCACCTCCCTTCCTAATCTCTGTCAGACAAGTTCTATGAAAGTTAGCTATAGGAATTATTGAGCGTTTCTGGGAATCTCCAGAACCAAAGAAGTGCTAGTATTTCATGCTGTCACAATCTTTTCGCTATCAGTTATGAGGCTAGTTTTAGTATTGCAGATTTGGGGATGATCTCCAAAAAGTCTCTTTGGCTGCTGTTGAAAAACAACACTGATCTACATCACATTAGATCTATCTCTTGACAACGTGTTAACGTGTCTTTAAATAGAGAAATGTTTCTTAATTTATGTTCATAAGCCTCTCAACATCATTCAGGTCAGATTGTCTCATCTGCCAGAAGTGGAATGTGTGCGTTCAATGGTGTACTTTAAAACTAAATAAGTCTTTATCAGCAGCTATTCCATTTGTCTAGTTAGCAAATTAACAGGTTTGTGTATTTCTAAGCCTTTCTGTTATAAATTAACTAAACTTGTAACTTTATCTAAATTGGAAAGCATATAGTTACTCTAGCAAAACCTTAATTGCCACCTATGAGATGGAAACATAGCTTGATGCAAGGAAGTGTTCATTTATTAAGTGTACAAGAACTCCTTATATATGATTTTGATACGTGCTTTACAATAGCAGTAATTTGGCTTCTCTTTGCTGATTGGATACCATTGTCACTGAACAAGTTACATAATTAGACACTTATGACCCATAATGGTCCGAGAGCATTCTGTTCATGCTGCTCCTTGTTCTTTGACCACAGATCCAGCCACTGTCTCCGTGGCCAGGTCAGGAGTTCACTCTGGGCACAACAAGACACAGTTTGACCTCGTTTATGTCCATGGCTGCTTGTACAGAACTAATACAGACCTTATACAGGCCTTACACAAACCGTCACTTGATTATACAACAGACCCCTCTTTCCCCTTTATTCTGCCCTTTCCAGGAGCAAAACCAACAACTAAATAAATAAATTCTATGAAATTATACTAGTCTATTGTCTTAGGAGTAAACAGAAAAGAATGAAAAAGTGTTTTCAGCTGGTTTTATCATCAAACAATTAGTATACTTTAGATTAATATTAATGCCATGAAAATTAATATTTACATTAGCATAAATATTGATATTAATATACCCACTACAGATTTCCCTACCAAAGTAAACTAGTTGAGGAGATGAGCTGAGAATGGAGGCCTTCACTGAAAACACTAAGGTGGGAACTTGATGGACAGGTAAGTTAGCCAACAGAGAGGTTGACAGCCATAACAGTAGTAAGGGATGAACATGGAACTACTTCTCCACAGGGAAATGAGCCAGCTCAGGCTCCATCATGATCATGGCAGCAAAAGAGAACAGATTCATACACCTGAAATCCTTTCTTCCCATCCTTCTTTCTGTCACTTAATGCTGTACTTCCGGTTTTATTTTCTGAAGTATTACAAGAAGCCACTTCCCATCTAGCAACATTCTGTTGGCTTGTACTAAAGAGGAAATGCAGAACTCACTGCAAACATGGAAAATTCTAGAACTGGTAAAAACCAGTCTTCTTAATTTATAGTACTGGAAAATTTGAAGTTACATATTTTCTTGCAATAAAAGCATATACCCATGGTAAAAGTCTTGGCTGTGTGTAGTCCTTCCATTTATGTAGCTCTGGTAAAGATCAACCAGTAAATATTTGTAATATATGGATGAATTGACCTTTGACAGTATCTTCTCCTCCACAGCATTCAGTGATTCTGTGAGTAAAATTTTGTAACATTCACAAATACCACTTCCTTTTCAAAGCTCTTTATTATATTGTGGAACAATCAGAGAAGGATTTCAGTAAGTCTGAAAAGAAAGTCTGCCCTTAAGAAAGTGTTTTCTTCCTGATGCCATTGGGTTAGCCACAATGTTTTTCTGCTTTCAGGTAAAGTATATGGGACATATACTTTATTGAAGACATTCTTGATTTTAGGCAAATATGATAGTGAGTGATTGATTCATTCCAGTATAATAACTCTTATTGTCTTTCATATGTTATTTCCTGAAACAAAACATTAATGTTGTTAGAGTCCTGATGATATTTTTTTTTAAAGTCTCATGTAATTTTGTCAATAAAGGGCATTAACTGCAGATCCGATCATTTTCTAAAATCTGACAACCTTAACGTTAACTGTGGTGGAGCTGCAGATAAAATACATCTTGTTGGCACCAATATTTTAAATTAGATTGAATAGAAAGTGTGATTGTTGCAATTTCACAATTTCACAAAGAAATCCTTTTTCAGTGATATATCATTTTTGAGTAATATCTCAACTGTATATGTTTGTTGTGAGACAGGAAAGATAAAAGAACTTTCAGAAGCAAACCAATACAGTCAGGTGCTCTGGGACAGAGAATCCACCACCAGCTGCTTGATTCTGCTCATAAAGTAGTTTTAAATTAAGTATAAATGTAGTCAGGTATGAAATAACTCAATTTAAATATTCCTGAGCTTTGGACAATTTAAAACATAGAATCATAGAATCATAGAATGATCAGGGATTGGAAGGGACCTATCTGCTCCAATCCCTCTGCCATGGGCAGGGACATCCCACCCTACATCAGGCTGGCCAGAGTCTCAAACAACCTGCCATTAAACACCTCCAGGGATGGGGCCTCAGCCACCCCCCTGGGCAACACATTACAGGTTCTCACCACTCTCACCGTGAAGAACTTGCTCCTCACATCCAATCTAAATCTACCCAGCTCCAGCTTTGCTCCATTCCCCCTAGTCCTGTAGCTACCTGATACTCTAAAAACTCCCTCCCTCACCAGCCCTTTTGTAGGCCCCCTTTAGATACTGGAAGACCACAAGAAGGTCACCTTGATGCCTCCTCTTCTCCAGACTGAACAGCCCCAACTCTCTCAGTCTGTCCTCATAGGAAAGCTGCTCCAGCCCACTCATCATCCTTGCGGCTCCAGCATGTCCACATCCTTCTTGTAATAAGGGCTCCAGTACTGGATGCAGTACTCCAGGTGGGGGTCTCACCAGAGCCGAGTAGAAGGGGACAATCACCTCCCTCGACCTGCTGGCCACACTTCTCCTGATGCAGCCCAGGACCCAGTTTGCCCTCTGAGCCACAAGTGCACACTGCTAGCTCATGTTGAGCTTCTCGTCCACAAGCACCTCCAAGTTCCTCTCCTCAAGGCTACTATCCAGCCAGTCACTGCCCAGCCTCTAGAAGTGCTTAGGATTGCCTCGACCCCATGAGGTTGGCTTGTGCCCACCTCTCCAGCCTGTCCAGCTCCCTCTAGATGGCATCTCTTCCCTCCAGCGTGTCTGCTGCACCACACAGCTTGGTGTCATCGGCTGAACTAGACTGGTCCCAGGACTGATCCCTGAGGGACTCCACTTGTCACTTGCCTGCACTTGGACATGGACACAGTGACAGCCTTTCTTTGGGTGCGGCCATCAAGCCAGCTCTTTGTTTTACTAACCCCCCACATTCTTCTCAGCCGGCCTCCAAGCACATTCACATTCCTCTTTCCCTGGTAAAGCAAAACAGTGTTTCACAGCACATCCCTTCACACAATTCTAACTGCCAGTATATCACTACATTCCAGTTCTGGGAATCATCCCACCAATTTTCACCAAGTAATAGCCACTATGTCATGGCATCCCAGCAGCACAGTGGCCCTTCATTTATCCTGTTTGTTGCCCAAGCTCTGAGCATTTGCAATGAAGTACTTCAGCCGCACTGGCCCTGTCCTCCTCTTGTGCCAGTTGCTCTTGATTTCTTCAGACTGCCCTGGTGAACCATCCCTGGCTTGTCCCAGGGCAAGTTGAGGGCCCTCATTGGCTTTCCACCCCTCTGCCTCTGTTGAGCTGTCCCACCGTTTATCACCAGCTAGCAGGAGGCTATTTAACCCCTTCCCTCTTCAAACCTAGTTTAAAGCCCTATTAATAACATCAAATTACATATCACAAATGAAGTCTGTGTCTCATGATTTTTCAGCCTTCTCTAATTTTATGTAGGTACATCTCAGCATTCTAATTAAATCTTAGAATTTTGTTTGAGTTTTTTTTTTTAGACAGATTCATATTCTTGAGGCAGATTTAAAAGCTACATAATAGAAAGCCACTAAACTTGTTGCATTAATTGAACTTGAGACAATAATTGATACAATAAAATAAATAATACCACAAAATAGTACAGAACACACATACCACAGGTCCACCATGGGAGGGTTTCTTCTGTCCTAGCCTGCATATTGGTTGGCATCAGGAAGAAATTGACAAATAAAATGGTGTTTATCACTTGTTCACTTTTTCACTTACTTTTCAGAAAGACTTAATTGGTAAAAAACCTGATGTCAAATTTGAAGATAATTATTTGTGTTTCTGCAAATTATATAAAAAATTTGTTTTGATAAATATGCTTGGGAATTTTTCTCTGAAATATCCACTCATCAAATTTGCCAGACCCTCAACTACAGTGATAAAATTTTGGAACTTTTTTTTTTTTTTTACTAACTTTGAAGATAATACCCAAAAATTTTTTATTTAATGAGAATATAAATGTTTTCCTGCTCTGTTACTTTCAGGAAATTATTTCAAACAGGGATCCTAAATGCAATTGCCATTTCATTAATTTTTAAAGTACAAAAAGTACAATACTTTCCTTACATGAAATATTACATGTGAAGGATTTGTGAGCATGAATAACTTCAGTCAAATTAATACTTGGAGGAAATCAGTTTTGGACAACATGCTTTGTATTCTACTTCTAGTGTTTCTTCAAGAGTAAGAATGCATCCAAGTGATAAAGAAAGTACATTGCTTGCCAAGGAGTTTCATGATTTGTTCTTTACCTCTAGAAAAATCTGAACATAAGATGTGGGATTTCCAGATCAGAAGTCTGTTTCTTTAAGTATCTTCTCTCAGGCCTTTATAAAAAAAACAAAAAGTCACAGTGGGAACAGTTTGCTTCCCTTTAGTTGAAAAAGAAGGCATGTGTCAAGAAATTTCTTGTAGAATACCCTTTCCCCAATATGTTATTCCTTCTGGAAATCCATAAAACAGCTTTGAAGTGCTAAAAATATCTTTTTGAATTGATGAGTAAATGGGACATTGCACTTTTCCTTAGAATAAGGAAAAAATTTTAGATTTGCCTCTCTATTTTTCATGTCATAAATAAGAAAAGAGGAATGTCTGACTCATTCCCTTACTGATTGTGTGACAGTATACTGACATTACTTGGTATGTAAAGCAGTAACAATGCACACACAATGCGTAAAAAGATTTTTATCTTTTTACATTATTGCTAATTCCCCTGAATATTGCATGACTTTGTTTTCTGTTTTGGATCTAGACATACATCACAAAATTAATTGTTCTGTTGTTCTGAAACAAATGGTATAAGTATAGTGGTTTGTAAATAACAAAGGCACTAAATCATGTCTGAAATGAAATAAAAAATACACTATAGTTTATGATAAAAAGTGTGTCATTAAAGAAAGGATTTATGAAAAACCTGGTATAGTGGGGTGTGTCACTGCCCACGGCAAAAGGGTTGGAACTGAATGATCTTCACGGTCCCTTTCAAACCAGACCATCTATAATTTTATGATTCTATGAAAAAAAAACTGCTTAAAAATAACCCCAAGGTTATTTAGAGTTTTTATTTGTTAATTTAAAATAATTCTCTGTTCTCAGTACAGAGGATGAAGTGTTTGAAAGTAAAAAGGAAGCATAGAATAATTGAATGGCTTAGATTGTAAAGAACCTCAGAGATCACCTAGTTCCAACTGCCCTGCTATGGACAAAGCACTAGACTAGTTGTCCAGAGCTCCATCCAAACTTGTTATACTTCAAATTTGGTGGGTTTCTTGGATTGAAGAATTGGGAATTTTCTGTGACAAGCTGTGATAAAGCAATTTGGAATTCCAAGCGGAATTTCTAACTCTGTGAAACCAGCCTGACTTTTGAAGAGTGAATTGCTTTTCATCTGGTCTTCGTTCGGAAAGAAGCATATGTCACTAGGCTGCGAGCACCAGTGGGACAGAGCTCTGGTCTTAATGAAAACCAGGTGGCCTTTTGCTATGCTAAGGTGAAATGGGAGCGCTCAGCTCCCTCCCTGAAATGCCTGTACACCAATGCACGCAGCATGGAAAATAAGGAAGAGAAGTTAGAAATCTGTGTCCAGTCAGGTTTATGATCTGGTGGCAATTAAAGAGACCTGGTGGGATAGCTCGAATGATTGGAATGTAGTCATGGATGGCTATGTCCTTTTCAGGAGGGACAGGTCAGCAAGTGGGGTGGAGCAGCTGCTCTGTCTGTGATGGAGCAACTGGAATATATTGAGTTCTGTCCAGGGGCGGATGAAGAGAGAATTGAGAGATTGTGGGTGCGGATTAAGGAGCAAGCTGGCATGGGTGACACTGCTGTGGGTGTCTACTACAGGCCACCAGATCAGAAGGAGGAAGTTGATGAGGTCTTCTACAGGGAGCTGACAGCAACCTGACAGCTACAGGCCCTGGTTCTCATCGAGGATTTTAACTACCTTTACATTTGCTGTAAGTCATACTCAGCCAGCCACCCACAACCCTAGAGGTTCCTCTAGTGCATTAGTGAAAAATTCCTGATGCAAACAGTGGATGAGCCCACTAGGTGAGGAGTGTTGCTAGATCTTGTACTTTCCAACAAGGAGAGTCTGGTTGAAGGAGTGAAGGCTGTGGGCAGGCTTGGTTGCAGTGACCATGAGACGGTGGAGTTCAGGGTCTCGTGTAGTAGGAACAGAACACCTAGCAGAATCGCAATCCTGTACTTCACTAGGGACAAATTTTCAAACAATTGCTAGGGAAAATCCATGGGACAGGATACTGACAGGTAAGGGGCTCCAAGTAGCTGGTTAACATTCCAAGACTACTTTTTTGAAGCAGAAGACAAGAACATTCCAACAGCAAAGAAGTCAAGGAAGGGAGCTAGAAGATCTGCATGGTTAAACAGGGAGCTGCTGGGTAAACTGAAGACTAAGAAGAAAGTCATGGAAGGAGGGGATGGCCACTTGGGGTGATTATAAGTCTCTGGTGAGAGAATGTAGGGATGCAACTAGAAAGGCCAAGACCTCCTTGGAATTAAACCTTGTAAGATAGGTCAAGGGCAACAAAAAGGGCTTCTTTAAATACATTGCAGGGAAAACTAAACCTAGAGGCAATGTAGGCTCCCAGCTGAATGAGGTGGGTGCCCAGTGGACAGAGGACACAGAGAAAGCAGAGACACTGAACAACTTCTTTGCATATGTCTATACTTCTGGAGACTGTCCTGATCTCAAGGCCCAGACTGCTGATGCTCCAGAGGAAGTGAGGCAAGAGATGAGCTTGCCTTGGTTGATGAGGACTGGGTTAGGGTTAAGTTGTGCAAATGGATGTACACAAATCCATGGGCCCTGATGGGATGTACCTATGTATACTAAGGGAGACGGCACAAGTCATTGTTAAGCCACTCTCCATCATCTTTTCTAAGTCATGGGGATCAGGAGAGCTGCGTAGGGACAGGAAGGCAGCAAATGTCACTCCAAAAAGAGTAAGAAGGAGGACCCAGGTAACTATAGACCAGCCATCCTCACCTCCATCCCAGGAAAGGTGATGGAACAATCTGTCCTAGACGCTGTCTCCAGGCATATCAAGGACAAGATGGTCATTGGAGACAGTCAATATAGCTTCAGCAAAGGGAAGTCATGCTTGACCAACCTGATAGCCTTTGATGAAGGAATAACTAGGTGGATAGATGATAGTGGATGTGGTCTATCTTGACTTCAGTAAGACATTTGACAGTCTCACACAGCATCCGGGCAGCTAAACTGAGGCAGTGTGGTCTAGATGATTGGGTAGTGAGGTGGATGGTGAACTGGCTTCAGTATAAAACCCAGAGAGTAGTGGTCAATGGGACAGAGTCTAGTTGGAGGTTTGTATCAAGTGGAGTGCCCCAGGGGTCGGTGCTGGGACCAGTCTTATTCAATATATTCATTAATGACTTGGATGAGAGATTAGCGTTCACTGTCAGTAGGTTTGCTGATGATACAAAGCTGGGTGGTGTCGCCACCACCCTAGCAGGCTGTGCTGCCATTCAGCAAGAGCTGGACAAGCTGGACAGCTGGGCAGGGATAAATTTAATGAAATATAACAAGAGTAAGTGTAACATCTAGCATCTGGGCAAGAACAACTCCAGGTACCAGTATAGATTCAGGACTGACCTGTTGAAGAACAGTGTAGGAGAAAGGGACCTGAGGGTCTTGGTGGACAGCAGGATGACCATGAGCCAGCAGTGTGCTCTTGTGGTCAAGAGGGCCAACAGCATCCTGGGGTGGATCAGAAGAGGTGTGGTTAGCAGATCGAGAGAGGTTCTCTCAATGTACTCTGCCCTGGTGAGACCACATCTGGAATATTGTGTCCAGTTCTGGGCCCCTCAGTTCAAGAGGGATGTGGAGCTGCTGGAGGG
>JAOXOE010067640.1:0-30321 GCA_028565055.1 Phoeniculus purpureus
GTTTGCAGTATTTTCTGCTGTTCAACCTGACAGAACAAATAGGATCATAAAGGCCAAAGTAAGAATTTATTTATTTATTTTAAACCTTATTATGAACTTGACTAAACTGCAAATAACTTTTTGCTTTCTAGTAGTTCATTCTAGAATTCCGCATGAGTAAATCTTAAGCAATGTACATGTTGTTGATTTATATCAGAACTAAGATGAGTTATAATCAGGCCACCCAAGACTGATGTCACTGATGCAACTTGTTTGGGGATTTTAAAAAACTCAATATAAAATAAGAAGTCAAGCTAAGTCAAAATGAAGAAGTCAGCTTCCTAATTTTCCTCAGGCATGCTAATTACACCTAAGTTTTATAATGCAACTGCAACTGCACCCTGGGCAGCCCATTCCAGTGCCTGTCACTCATTTTTCCTAGAGTGAGTGACAGGCACTGGAATGGGCTGCCTAGGGCGGTGGTTGAGTTCCTATCCCTGGATGAGTTTATAAGACTCTTAGATGTAGTGTTGGGGGATCTGGTTTAGGGATGAACTTGTAGAGTAGGGTTAATGGCTGGACTTGATGATCGCAAGGGTCTTTTCCAACCTGAATGATTCTGTGATTCGGTGGTCCAGGAGTACTCCCAGTGCTTGGCAAAGGAACAAGTGAAAATGCCGCTCCTGTTTAACACCTGAGAATCCTTCTCTACAAAAGCCTAGCCCTGCTGTTACCTGGGTACATGCCCCTTTTGGAAGAGGAGCGATTAGATTCTCAGGAGCCTCCTTCTCCCAGGAGGAGGCCTGGTTCTCTGAGCAGAATCATTGGTTAGTTAAAGCTGCCTGTTTGGATAGTTTAAATGTGCCGTACTCAGATGGTAATTGCAATTCATACCAAGCAATCACCATGTCAGCTGTCACAATAACAAACTGCTTAATAGATGTACACTGATGGGATTGCTGCAGCTCCAGAGAAACACTGTGGCTCCAAGGGAGGTGTCATTCCTTGCTTTACAAGATCTTAGTCACAGGGGCTGCTGCTCCTGACCTGGGAATATGACCAGGACTTCCCTCAGGCCTGCACCTGCTCTTTCCTAGTGTCTGACCCAAGTGACAATTTTCTCTGACATGCTCGTCACAAATCCTGCTCTACTCATTTTCCTCCAGTGTTGCCAACCCTGTCTTGAAGCTCCTTCTTGCTGGTTCACTCTGTCTGCAGATGAAGGTGAAGACAAATGTCAAGTTCTACATGTGTGTGCCAAGAAGCAGCCACTTGCTGATCCCGGGCTGTCATGGGCAGCCTATGAAATAGATGTTTAGTTGAGGGGAGACTTGCTCTTTACAACTAATTGAAAGGAGGCTGTAGAGAGGTGAGGGTCAGTCTCTCCTCCTAAGTCACCAGCTATAGGACAAGAGGAAACAGCCCCAAGTTGTGCCAGAGGACGTTTAGACTGGACATGAGGAAAAATTTCCTCACTGCCAGAGTGGTCAGGGGTTGGAACAAGCTGACCAGGGAGGTGGTGGAGTCACCGTCCCTGTAGGTGTTCAAAAAACAAGTAGATCCGGTGCTTAAAAACATGCTTTAGTGGGCATGGTGGTATTGGGCTGATGTTGATGATCTTGGAGGACTCTTCCAAACTTCGTGATTCTATGATTCTGTTTTCTTATCATCATCATGCAAAAAGGTCAAGGCCAGGCAACTTAGTAATGTGATAGTGTGAGAGATTTGGAACACTGGAGCTCTCTATGAACTCTCTGTGCACACAAGACTCTGTTATTACATTACGCACAAGACTATGTTATTACTCTGTTATTATTTAGGGGATTTCTGCCAAAGAAGAATCAGACCTTGAAGTTCTTTAGTAGGACAAGGACCTACTTTGAGAAGACTGTTGGCTGCAGTGTGCAAGAAACATAACCCATAGCCTGAGTGTTACAGGGATTAGCGCTACTGGGAAGAGAATTGAACAATGTTGGAGGAGTGAGGGAGGAAAGAGAAGGAAAAATCTATGGGGACTGGGATATTTGGCTCCTTTCTACATGATTAAGGACATGCAGCATGCAAGCAAGCAATCTGAACACGGCTGTCTCACACAGCCTTCACTGTTGTCACTGAGATGTTCTGGCAGGAGATCCAAGTCCCTTCAGCATCTCCTCTATTAAGATGTGGTCCTGGCGCTTGAGTGCTTCTGACAGATCTCCACACCAGTAAGATGCAGCAGCTGCCTGGTTCTGCCTGGCTGCACACTGGAGATGGGTGGAGAGGAGAATGGAGATGTTCTCTTTCACACTTGAAGGGACATGCTGGACATTGCACACTTCTGACAGCTGCTTCCCATGCCTCTTCCTCTCCTTTCCTCCCTCTTTCTATGGGGAGAAGCTTTGCAAGTCATTGGATGTGTGCTGTGGAAAGTGACATTCCCTGGCCTTAGACAGGTCTTCACATCAATGGAGCATGGAGAAAGTAACCTGCACCTTCCAAACAAGGCTGCTCCTTTCAGCACCTTGAAGGGTATCCTTTCTGGCAGACTGATCTGTGAAGGTCAACGTGGAAGAAAAAGGAAGAGAACTAACTGGTGCTGCAAAGTTGATTTTCAATTAATGTGGTCTTTGTCTTGTTTTATTTGGAAATGTGGCTCGGGAAAGCGCAGAGCCACAAAGATGATGAAGGGAGTGGAATATCTCTCTGATGAGGAAAGCTGAGGGAGCTGGGTCTCTTCAGCTTGGAAAAAAAGGAGACTGAGGGATGACCTCATTAATGATCATAAATGTGTGAAGGGTGGGTGTCAGGAGGATGGAGCCAGGCTCTGTTCAGTGTCTTCTAATGATAGGACAAGGGGCAATGGATGTAAGCCGGAAATAGGAGGTTCCACAGCAATATGAGAAGGAATTTCTTCATGGTAAGGTTGACAGAGCCCTGGAAGGGGCTGCCCTTCCAGGCAGGGTTGTGGAGTCTCCTTCTCTGGAGACATTTAAAACCCACCTGGACATGTTCCTGTGTGACTTGATCTTGGTGATCCTGCTGTGGCTGGAGGTTTGGACTGGATGATCTTTTGAGGTCTCTTCCAATCTCTGATGTTCTGTGATTCTGTGATACTCTCAATTGTAGTTCTGCAGTATCATAAGGCAGTGCACTGCAGGAGTGAGTTTTATTGGATATTGTCACCTCTTGCTCCTCATGATGTATGGGAGACAATTTGTCAGAGAAGAGTTTTAGCACTAACTTGTGCCTGGTCACTGCCTAATCATTGCTCTGTGGAACTGATAATTCAGAGCCATCACCTGCAGGTGACAACTCCCCACTGGAATCCAGAAACGTAATGCCTTACCAAAAAGCCACCATCCACAAAGCTCATCCTCTGCCCAAGAGGATGCTGAAGGCTGTGAGATGATGCATCTGAGAAAGAACCTTCATTGAGGGCTGCCACTCACATTTTATCAATGAGCAGATGCTGCTCTCCCTGTACAGCTGGGAAGCCTTGATGTGCAAGTAAAGTGACTTTACCCAAGTTTGACAGTGGATTCAGGAATAGAATCAGTGTCCCTCGGCTCTTTTTGGGATGAATCATCCTTGTAAATCCGCTTGCTTTGACTGATCTGGTAAATATAGGGTGTGAGAAAGGGTGATTAAGTGACTTATCTGAAGTCACATGTGGCATTTACGGGATTTGGATGCAGTCCTAAACCGGCTCCACTGCTTTTACCGCTCTGCTTGCCCTGCTGTAGCTGCGACCCTGAAAGCGTGCAAACACCATCATGTATCACTGGAGCAAAGAATAAATTTGCAGCCAGCCTGGCAAATCAGCTCCCTAAGGAAATACAAGATTAATCCCTTATGGGAGAAGATGCAATCTAAAGCAGGCTGTTAATTAATTATTATTATCTTAACCAACCCAAGTATGGAGTCAGGGACACAAGTAAAGGTTACAGGTTTTGACAGATGCAGATTGATTTCTTAGAGCATCCGCACCAGGCAGAGCAGCTAATCCCTTTCAGAAAGGTGCAAATTATTAATCTGATTTGCATGCTTGGCCGGTTCCTTTTGTCCCACCGATAGACCATAAACAGGAGGAGATGAAGCCATTGTGCAGCCAGAAAACTATGACAGTTGCCATCACAGAAACATGGTGAGATGACCTGCACAACTGGAGAGCTGCAGTGGATGGTGGCTATAAATGCTTCAAAGGGAATCGGCCAGGAAGGAGATAGACATGAAAACCTGTTCAAGCTTTGGAACATGCTGGCCAGGGAAGTGGTGGAATCATAGAATCATAGTATTGGAAGAGGTCTCTCTCAAAGATCATCTAATACAACCCCCCTTCAACAAGCAGGGACATCTCTAAATAGAACAGATTGCCCAGAGCCCGGTCCAGCCTGACCTTGAATGGCTCCAGGGATGAGGCCTCCACCACCTCTCTGGGCAGACTGTTTCAGGGATTCCCCACCCTCAGATTCAAGAACTTTTTCCTCATGTCTAGCCTAAATATAGCCTTTTCCAGCTCAAAACCACATCCCCTCATCCTATCTTTCCCTGCCTTTTTGTCCAGTTCTTCTCCAGCTTTCTGAAAGGTCTCTTTCAGGGACTGGAAGGTTGCTGGAAGGTCCCTCCAGAGTCTTCTTCAGGCTGAACAACCCCAACTCTATCAGCCTGTCTTCATAAGAGAGGTCCTTCAGCCCTGTGATCCTTTTCATGGCCTCCTTTGGACACTCTCCCATAGGTCCACATCCTTCTCATTTTGGGAGCTACAGAACTGGTTGGAGGACTCCAGGTGAGTTCTCACCAGGGCAGAGTAGAGGAGCAGAATCACCCCTCTTGATCTGCTGGCCACAATTCTGATGCAGCCCAGGATGCTGTTGGCCTTCGACGTGGATGTGCTTAGGGATGTGGTTTAGTAGTGAACTGGTAATACTGGGTTAATGGTTGGACTTGATAATCTTAAAGGTCTCTTCCAACCTAAACGGTTCTATGCATCTATGATTCATCTAGAAGTCACTAGCTGTTGGTGAATAAATGAGAAGTGGTGTCTTGGTTCCCTTCTGAAATTAAGTTTTGATTAACTTTGGAAAGTATCTCCCTGGGGCTGGTTTCTGTCTTCTCAAACAACTCAAACCAAAAAGGGAAGAAGGAGGTAGGTGGAGCTGGGGAGAAGAATAATGAAATTAAACAAAGGGCAGCTCTTAATTAAGGCCTAGGAACGCATCTGAAGGCAGTGACAGGTGTTAGCCAGCTTTAGTACCTTGCAAGTCAACTCATTAAACACCAGCCTCTGCCTGCATTTTTAATATGAGCAAAGAGGATGATTGAGTCTCTTCTCCGAGGAGAGCGCATCTGCTTAGCATTATATTACATGAGCTCTAGTCCTGTTAAGCCAAAGGCACAGTTCTATCTGATAAACAATGCTGTGACTTAGAACGGACCACACTCTTTTCCCTTAGGATCTTTCCTATTGCTGGCGAAAGTGGATCTCTCTTATTTTGTCTTTTAGACTCAGACAAGTTATTGTTTGTGAGGAGTCACTGAGTCTCAGGCAGTCTTCTTAAACTACAGAATTCCTAGGGGAGGACAAGTCTTTTGAGCAGTTGTGGGCTCAGCATTCAGATGAAGGCATCTGAATGACTTCACAGGGGCCTTTCCTTGGGAGATGGTGTTGGAGCTCCTGCTACAATTAGCACCATCATAGTCAGACTTACAGAATCACAGAATCACAGAACATTAGGGATTGGAAGGGACCTTGAAAGATCATCTAGTTCAGTCCCCCCGCCACAGACTTCGCTGACAGCATCAACAAGATCTCCAGTGGCTACCTCAAGAACTCAAGCAGGCAGCTTACACAGAGACACCTACAGACATGGGTGTCTTCATCTGTGAGCTGCAGTTGTGGTGCTATGGAAAGGTACCGATGTCTTAACTGATTACCTCAAGGCTATGCTGGAGGTCAATGTCAGAGCAGGAATTGAAGCAAGTTAAAATCCCAAGCCATGGACTTCCATTTCTTTCCTGTGCAGATCCAAAGGTGAGCGACTCTGTTTGATACAGCAATTAATCCTGTACAATGCTTGGCTACTGCAGCAACTTTGATGGCTGCAGTTGGTGACACTTAGTTACCCAGAAGTGCTATCAGCTCTCTAACACAATTTGCAATAAGTCACCATTAATTAGTGCTAAGTTATGAAGCACTTGTAGGGAAAGTGACACACCAAATCGACATCAGTGCAAGGAGAGTTCATTGTGGCTAATGTTACAACGATAAAAGACAGAGGAATTAATGATGAAATTCAATGTTAAGTATCACTTTTCTCATGCTTTAGTGCATTGCCTCAGAAAGGAGGGAGCACTTGGAGAGAAACTGGAAATGAACAGTGTGGTTGTAGCCTGCACAGCAATTAGAGAAGCAGCATATTCTTCACTTATCTATGTACAGCGTCTGAACTTTGTCTTCTTCATCCACCCTTGCTTGTGCATGTGCCCTACTGATCCCCAGCCCTGTAAACACTTCTGAAGGTGGTCCCTTGCATTTCATACACTCGTGGCATCACATCTCTTGTCCTGGAGGAGGGTTGACATTGGATAGACCTTCATCCAACTCACAGCTTTGTTTCAATAGCTTGACTTGCCATTGTTCACTCAAATACTGCTCTAAGCTGTCCTACCCCACTGCAGACAAATCTCCCTTTTCCTCTGTCCCTCCCCTTTCCCTTCCTGCCTTTTCTGAGAAAGAAGCTGGAGATTTTAGAGCTTTTGTTTATTTTTTTCAAAATCTGTTGTCACTTAGATTCATGAGGCAGCACCAACTCTCCCTGCTAAATCTGTCTTGATCAACACACCTGCATGCTCAGCCATCACCTGATTCCATTCTCTCTCCATTAATAGATGCAGCAGCAGTGCTTGAAAATCACAATTTTTAGTGTCCATATATAAGTCTTTCTCTGTCTCTCCACCCAGATGTCCCGAGTGACAGCTTTGAACACATGTACCTCACATAGAATACACATATAGAGCAACACATCTGCCCTACACAGCCACGCTCTTTACTCTTGTAATGAGATAGATTATTTCAAGCCCCTTTTTCTGTCATCAGGCCCTTACACAGTCCAGAAAGGGATATTGTTTCTGCCAATTCATGTCTCACATGACTTGACTGAGTTGGTTTTGGTTCAGTGATGCTCTTTGGTTCCTCCTGAGCTCTGGAGCATCCCAGCTGTTCCTCAGAGACCACAGTCACAGAACTCAAAGCATCAAATAGAATTGTAGAGTAAAACTTGTACTACGCTGGAGTAGCCTCACAGACTACTTTTTTTACAAAAACCATGATCTCTCTCAAAAATGTGTCTCAAACTAACACTTTACTACAGGACCCGTGACAAGTTTACATCTTCATATTATTTAAGAAAAAAATTTAAACCACCCGAACACTTGAGCATTAACTAACTACTGAGAGGTGTACACACAGAATCACAGAATCACAGAATATTAGAGATTGGAAGAGACCTCAAAAGATCATCTAGTCCAATCCCGCTGCCACAGCGCGATCATCTAGATCAAGTCACACAGGAACATGTCCAGGTGGGTTTTAAATGTCTCCAGAGAAGGAGACTCCACAACCCCTCTGGGCAGCTGCTTCCAGTGCTCTGTCACCCTCAGAAGGAAGAAGTTCCTTCTCAGATTGATGTGGAACCTCCTCTGTTCCAGCTCACACGCATTGCCCTTTGTCCTATCATTAGATGACACTGAGCAGAGCCTGGCTTCATCCTCCTGACACCAACTCTTCACATATTTATGATCATTAATGATGTCACCCCTCGGTCTCCTTTTTTCCAAGCTGAAGAGACCCATCTCCCTCAGCCTTTCCTCATCAGGGAGATGTTCCACTCCCTTCATCATCTTTGTGGCTCTGCGCTGGACTCTCTCCAGCAGCTCAGTGTCCTTCTTGAATTGGGTCCCAGAGCTGGACACAATATTCCAGGTGTGGTCTCACGAGGGCGGAGTAGAGGGAGAGGACAACCTCTCTCAATTTGCTAAACACCCCCATTCTGATCCACCAGGCAGAAGCTCTGAATGTTTCTTTTGCCCTCAGCTCTGGATAAATTATCCTCAAGTGATAAATCTGTAAGTTTTATTTGGAGTGGCTTTGGGCATCTCTCATTTAAAATTCTTGCTAGATTGAGCTTAGATCTCTCCTCGCTCCCCCACAATTGCAAACCTGTGTGTGCCCATGGTGTAGAAACTCTTCCACAATGGGCTACAAAGCCAAGGAAGAGCAATTCCCTCAGCTAATCAATACACAGAGTGCTGCTGTTGTTCTGATCTCTGTCAAAGCAACACAGACTCCCCTCATCACAAAGGCCTGAGAGATCAAACCCAGAACTTCAATAAAAACCACACTCCACTCCTGCATAGCTGCACTGGTGAGATGAAGCAACATTGATACTGAGGTGCGTGATGCTGGCAGCTGCACTGAGCAACAAATACACTTGTGCCCCTAAAAATAATAATAAAAATCCAGTATGTGAGGTGCTGGGGAGATGAGATTGGAAACAAGAAGTTGGGCTGTAATGGATCAGTGCTCTGATGTTTCACTTCTGCAGACTTTATCTCAACAGAAAAAACAAATCCCATGACCTCCTCCTTCGTCTTTACCCCAAGGACACATAACCAGAAACTTGGAGATGAACGACTGTAATGGTTCATCTCTCAGTAAGAGAGCCTGAAAGAGGGAAAGACTGTTCTCTGCATTGTTCTGAATCTGGTGAGACATAAAAAACCTGCTTTCTCCAGTTATCTAAAAGAATAAAAGGGAAAAAATAATCTCCAGATAAAAGAGAGAAGGGGAAAAAGAGGTTTGGGGGTTTTTTTACATAGTTGCCAGTGACAGAAGTAGCTGAACTCAAGACTGGAAGCTGCTGAATGAAATGGGAATGATAGGGTTGGAAAGACATTTGGAAACCCATCTTTTATTGTATGCCTTTGGATAAGCTTTCCTTTTTGGCCATCAGATTGGTCGAATCACATTGCCTTTTGCCTTCATAGGTATTTTGGGCTTCACACAGAGTGGTTCTCACCCCAAACATAGAAGCATAGAACGATTTGTCTTGGAAGGGACCTTAAAGATCATCAACTTCTAACCCCCGACCTTGAGCAGGGATACCTCTCACTAAATCAGGTTGCTCAGAGCCCCATTGAACATCTCCCAGACTCTCAGAGGTGTTCTCCTCCAGCCCACCCATATCCCAACATCCTTGAATTCCCATAGGGCACCTCCACAATCCGTAGACAAACCACCACTCCCAGTAGGAGTAGCCATTATCTTCAGTGATAATCTTGAAGATGCTGGATGCTGCAATGGGTGACTGTCAGGCAGCCTCACAATGAGCTTTCCCTCTTGGCAAAGGAGGAGATGAAATCCGGTAGTGATGCATACAGCGGTATTGGTGGGCACAAGGAAAGTACCATTAGACAGGAGATAACCCACCCATGGGACTAAGTTCTCTGGGAAACCAAACTTCATGACATCTGCTCTCAGAAGTGCTTGTTAAACTGTCATAAGATGGAAAGCTCAGTGATGTATCAGGATATGATTTATCCAGATGAATGTGTAAATGTGGTGTAAAAAGGTATTTTGCTCCTTTGGCTCTGTCTTTCTTCCATTTCCTTGGTACTTGGTGTCCCCTTGCTTTTGTCTTAAGAGGTCAGGAGCACAAATAAATCACATCTCCTGTCATTCTGTGTGATATGGGAGGATGCTCTGAGGCTCTGCTGTCCCTTGCAAGGAGCATTTTGGATGTCTTTCTATATCACCAAACTCCTTGTCAGCTCTGCTGTGTTACTGATTGACATCCCAGCTGATGCTAAATGTAAATCTTTTGGTTTCTACCCACTCTGAGACCCCTTCACTCCACTGTCCCATCATTTAAACACACTTTTCCTCCTTTGGTGCACTTCTGACCCATGTTCTTCTGTCTCCTATACATCTGCATTTACACAGACACCCAGAGCCACCCTTGCACACTGCTGAAGTGGCAAGGAGATGAAGATTAAAACAACTAATTGCACACAAACAAGCAATTACGGGAATGATTGCAAAGCACACCCCGCCCCTGCACTGCTTCTTCATTCCCTGCATGGAGTGATGCCCTATTGTTTCCCTGGATAAGTTCCTAATGATGTTAGGGGGCATCCAAAGAACATGGAGGCACCACGGTGAGCTCGTTAATGAGATTAGCTGAATTTTAATCTAGGTGAAAATCAAGCAAGGCAGGGAACAAGGACTGTTATTATTTTACATCACAAAAGGTGGGTTTGGGAAGCATAGAGGCATTAGGGCAGCAGGCTGAGAGGTGGGCTGAGGTCCTTACATAAGGAGTAAGCAGCAGATGTCCTGCTGAGTCTTCTTTACTCCTGTCATAGACTTGCTGACCATCACAGGCTTATTCATAGCTTCAGGCTGAGGTGAGATGGAAGGGAATTTTCTGCTTTATTTCTTTTTGGGTACAAAAAGACTCAGCTTCCCCAAGAAGTCGCTAGGTGGTTGGTGTGAGGTGGTCTGTATGTCCAGCATGATGCTCTTGGTTTTGACCACTCACAGTGTTGACTTAAGGGAGTTACTGGAGGAGGTTTGCTGCATGGATGGGCAGTGACCACTTTCTGCCCACAGTCTTTCTGCTACCAAGGCCCTGGTGGTCATCCTGCTCCCCACGGCTTGTTTGAAGTCATCACTGGATTTCTACTCTCTGCTCTGTCCCGCCACTGTCTAATTCCCATTTGCCTGAGCCACCATCTCCTTTGCAGGCCTTTGCCATCCCCTCTATATTGCACAGCCTGATGAAATGTTCTGGAAGAATCCAGCTGGGCTATAGAGTCACAGAATCCCAGAACATTTGGGATTGGAAAAGACTTTGAAAGATCATCTACTCCAATCCCCCACCACAGCAGGATCCCCTAGATCAAGTTGCACAGAAATTTCTGAGCAGCTCATCATTCTTAGAAGAAAGAAAGAATCACTTTGTAGATGAGGAGAGGGACATCTGAGAGACCCATTAGAATCAACACTCTTGGGAAATGCGAGAAAGAGAGAGATGTTAAGTAGTACTTTGCTGCACCTGCAAACCGTGGATACCAGAAGAAAATGGGAGGCAAACAGGAGGTGGCTTTATTTCTGTCAGTTGCTGGTTGTGAATTGCTTGATACTTTTACTAGTTAGATTGGGCAGAACAGGCCAACTATAAAACATTGAGAGCACTTCACTCTGTGCGAAAATGAAGCCTAGGAAAGAAAGATGACACATCCTCTTTCCTGCCATAAGAAGGGATAAAGAGGGAAAGGAAAATGGGGGAAAGACAGTGGCATGCCCTGAAGATGAACTGCTGGTTTCAAGTGCGTACTAAATATCACAGGATATTTTAGGCTGGAATCACAGTACCACAGAACATTAGGGATCGGAAGGAACCTCGAAAGATCATCCAGTGCAATTCCCCCCACCACAGTAGGATCCTCTAGATCAAGTCAAAGAGGAACAGAAGACCTTTAAGGTCATCGAGTCCAAACATTAACCCAGCACTGGCAAGTGCACCACTGAAGCATGGTCCAAAATGCTTTTCATGGGGCAAAATGGAGACATGAGTTGATTTTAGTGCTTCTAAGACCAGACAGTGTGAAGCAGACTGTCAGACTCATGCTCAAATAGTTCTACAGTCAATAAACTCCTAGTTTTATACAGGCAGTAGTGGCTGTGAAAGCAGGTAGTGGAGTGCCTAAGAAAGACACATGCCCGTGTGAAAGCATGATTTCTGACCACTTCCATCCCATATTTTCTTGTGAAGTCTGGTAAACACAGAACTCATTACTTCATTGTAGGTAATAGGTTACCTCAGCCATTAGTGTGAGCAGGATTATCACAGAATCACAGAACATTAGGGGTTGGAAGGTATCTCAAAAGATCATCCAGTCCAATCCCCCCACCACAGCAGGATCCCCTAGATCAAGTCACACAAGAACATGTCCAAGCAGGTTTTAAACAACTCCAGAGAAGAAGACTCCACAACCCCCCTTGGCAGCCCCTTCCAGGGCTCTATCACCCTCACCAGGAAGAAGTTCCTTCTCATATTGATGTGGAACTTCCTATGTTCCAGCTCACACTCATTGCCCCTTGTCCTATCACTAGATGACACTGAGCAGCACCTGGCTCCATCCTCTTGACACCCACCCTTCACATATTTATCAACATTAATGATGTCACCCCTCAGTCTCATTTTTTTCCAAGCTCAAGAGACCCAACTCCCTCAGCCTTTCCTCATCAGGAAGATGCTCCACTCCCTTCATCATCTTTGTAACTCTGTGCTGGACTCTCTCCAGCAGTTCCACATTCTTCTTGAACTGAGGGGCCCAGAGCTGGACACAAGATTCCAGTTGTGGTCTCACCAGAGCAGAGCGGAGGGGGAAGAGAACCTCTCTCAATATGCTAGCCATCCCTGTTCTGATCTACCCCAGGATGCTGTTGGTCTTCTAGGCCACAAGGGCCCATTGCTGTCCACCAGGACCCTCAGGTCTATTTCTCCTACACTGCTCTCCAATAGGTCAGTCCCCAGCCTATCCTGGTACCCGGGGTTGTTCTTGCCCAGATGTAAAGCTCTACACTTTCCCTTGTTATAGTTCATTATTGTCCTTTAACACCTGGTGGTTTCTGTGACCAAAAATTGTGTTGAAAAAAACATTAATCCTGAAATTCACTCAATTCCTGCAGGCTGTCATACCCCAGTGGGGATGTACACTCAGATCATGAGAGGATTTTCACTGGTTCAGTGACTGGAACTAGACTATCACCAGAGGGAGAAACCTGCCCATCCGCAATGAGGGGGAAGGAAGCACTGACACCCTCTTACTAGCCATGTCTTATTCTCCACTTCCCAGGTTGGCATGTACCAAGGTGATGAGCTCTCAGCTCTTATGCCCTTTGCAGTCAGATTAGCATCGGTACCTGCTCTAATTACAATATCTATGTTCATCCATAGGAGGCAAATAAAGTCCTATCAGTAATTCTGTCCTCTTTTACTTCAAGAAGCTACAGGAATTGCAGTGTTACTGTGATAAGCCTGAACAACAGAAGCAGGAGAATCATTCTTTTGGGTATTAATTTTAAATAAGCCTCTGACTGTTCCTTCTCATCTTACAGATATATTGGGGTTTACAAACTTGATTTCCTTTATTTCAGAGCTTTTTTCACAGGAACAGGGCTATGGCAAAGGGTATCCAGTTTACTGGGAGGTGTCTGTGATGATTTGCTGAGCGGGTTGTTAGAGAGTGGGGCTCAGTGTGGATCTGGAGCTTAAAGGTATGAAGTACACTGCATTGATTTTTGTGTCTGTGCTTGTTAATGGCACCTATGTGAGCATGATGGCTTTGGCCTTTGCTCATGCCATCCCTCTGATGATATAATATTGCTTGCCTGGAATAAGGAATGAAGATCCTCTGTGAGGTTAGTGATATCGATGAAGGAATGAAGTCCCAAGGAGGCTCAGCAGTGTTTCAGATGACCCTTGAAATCCTCACAAATCTCTGTGTTGCTGTTGGTGGGAGCTGGGAAAAGCCATAAAAGATTTGTCAGTATTGACAGAAGAGATGGGAGTAACACAAGGTCCATGCCTCAGCCCCAAAAACATCTGTCTGCAGAATGGCAGGGGATAAACATAGTTTGTAGCATGAGTTTCTCATCTGGAGACAGATCCATCCTCTCATATAATGGAGACCTTCCTCTAGCTGAGCTGTTTACATCTCAAACCAAATCTCATCTGGAAAAAGTTTGCCAATTCCTGTTACTCTTCTTGTGGCAGGTGGTGTGGGTCTAGAATTAAATAGAAATCCTGAAGACATGTGTTTTTCACATGTCAGAACAGACTTGCTCTGGAAAGCACGTAAAAAGCAGACTTGTTTTTCACCTCTCTATGAACTAGCTTTGGGAAGATGAATGGAAAGCTACTGGGGCAAGGGCTTGGTGGGGTTAAAGATCTTGGGATGAGCTCTTATTGGGGCAAGGGCTCAGGATGAGTTGGAATGGGTCCAGATGAGGCCACTGAAATGAATAGAGAGCTGTAGCACCTCTCCTATGAGGACAGGCTGAAAGAGTTGTGGTTGCTGTGCGTCCAGCAGGAGTAGAGAGGTGGTTGTTCCCTTGTACTCAGCACTGGTGAGGCCGCACCTTGAGTACTGGGTCGAGTTTTGGGCACCTCAGAGGAGACATCGAGGTGCTGGAGTGAGTGCAGAGGAGAGCAACGAAGCTGGTGAAGCGCCTGGAGAATCAATCTTATGATGAGAGATTGAGAGAGTTGGAGCTGTTTAGTTTGAGGAATAGGAGGCTGAGGGAAGACCTCATCACTCTCTACAACTATCTGAAAGGACACTGTAGAGGTGTTGGTGCTGGGCTCTTCTCACAGGTCATTAGCGACACAAGGAGAGGGAAGGGCTTCAAGCTCCAACAGGGGAGGGTTACACTGGACATCAGGAAAAAGTTCTTCCCAGAGAGAGAGAGTGTTCAGGCACTGGAATGGGCTGCCCAGGGTGGTGGTTGAGACCCTATCCTTGGATGACTTTAAAAGAGGCTTAGATGTAGTGTTGGGCGATCTGGTTTAGGGATGAACTTGTAGAGTAGGGCTAATGGTTAGACTCGATCTAACCATCGATCTCAAGGGTCTTTTCTAACCTGAATCATCCTGTGATTCTGTTCATCCCAGAGAAGAAGAGGTTCTGGGGAGACCTTGTAGTGACCTTCCAATACTTGAAGGGGTCCTACAGGAAAGCTAGACAGAGAATTTCCACAAGGATGTTAGTGACAGGAAAAGGGGCAATGGCTTTATACTAGGGGAGGGTAGATTTAGACTGGATGTTTTTTACAATGAGGGTGGTGAAACTCTGGAACGGGTTACCCAGAGAGGTGGTAGAAGCTCCATCCCTGGAGACAGTCAGGGTCAGGCTTGATGGGGCCTGATGTAGTTAAAGATCTGCTACATTTTGCCGTTCCTCTGAGACATGTTCTCAGCTGGAAAGCTGGAAGATACGGCTGCTGGAGCAGATGTGAGACAACACCAGACTGTGGAGATGACAGGATAGCTCCTGAATCTTGATGTTGTCAGGATGTAAGGGAGGAACCAGAGCACAGAAAAGAAAAGAAAAAACCCCAGCCTTTCAGTATTAAATGGTTTGTGGAGGTGGACTGTGATGTGAAAGTAACTGGCTTTCCTCCTAAAGCGATTATTGCTGCAGTAACTAGCAGCACACACATGCATGTTCTTTGAGACCTCCTTTAGGCATCCTTCATGGTTGAAACCCTTTGACTGTCACATACAGTCCCTTAGCTGAGGGAGATAACACTGTGACTAACAGTGCTTTTATGGAGTGCTTACGTGCTCTTGAAATAGCCTTAGTCAAGCTGAGGAAATCAGGACCTGCCTCTGGCAGCAGAGTAATTGCAGCAGGATGCTGTGTCTGAGCCTGCACTGGGTCCAGTCCTGAGCGAGGCACTAAGTAGCACCTTCAGTGCTAGCACAAATCTTGGTCAAAGGTTGCTGACCAAGGTACCTGATGGAATAAACTCTGGAAAATGGAAAGATTCCTGTTTTGGGGTGAAACAGGCATGGCTTCACGTAGAGAGTGTTGTACTTATTGGGTTGGTGACCACTCAGAGAGAGTAGCAGGGGTTTAAAAGACCTGAAAGAGTCAGAGGGACTATTTCAGAAATGAGGGACAACCCAAGCTTTGCCATCAGATGAATTTACACCCATGTGTCTTGACCAGCCAGCCCTGGAAACTGAAGGACTGAAAACCAGTGTCTTAGAAATCATAGCATCTTTTGGATTGTGTATGAAGGGGAAGAAGAATAGGGACCACAGTGCAGTAGAAATCCTCAGAGAAATTCCTAGGGCAGTGATACCAACCCTGTCTTCATCTAGTAGTTGAGTGCTGATCCTAATGCAGTGTTCTTCTTCCATGGAGGATGTGGAAATGCCTAGTGATAGGGACAGTGGGGCTTTCTCTGGTTCACAGGGGTAGTGAAGCACCCAAGATGCTGGTTCTGCATTCCATGGAAATAAGTTCTGCATGCTGGTGCCAAGGGATGATGCAAGGGATGCTCATCACAGAATCACAGAACATTAGGGATTGAAAGGGACCTCGAAAGATCATCCAGTCCAGTCCCCCTGCCACAGCAGGATCACCTAGATCCAGTTGCACAGGAACATGTCCAGGTGGGTTTTAAACATGTGCAAAGAAGGAGACTCCTGTTGAAGACACCTACATAGCAACTCTTCTTTAATAGCATTAATTGGTCTTTGACTTCAGTCAGACCAGACAGATAGAGATAAATGAACAAGTGGTTGAAAGAATGATCCTAAATGGAGCTGCCTGGCAGGGAGAGACATGGAAGGCATGAAGGTTAAAAGTCTAATGGCAAGCATCCTTAATGATCACTTTTCCTGAATTCCCTCTGGGTAACATTTCCTGACTCTAAATTGTCTTAAAACCACTCTAACATGGCTGAAACATTTCTAAATATAATTTGGCTTAACTCACATTAAAGAATGTAATGGAATTTCAGGAAAGAAAATCCAAGACAGTAAGTCTTCTTTAACTGCTCTGTGTCGGTCAGAGCTGGCCAAATGGTGCATGGAGATCATAGAATCATAGCATCATGGGTAACCACGTCCGGAGTATTGTGTCCAGTTTTGGGCCCCTCGGTTCCAGAAGGACACGGAGCTGCTGGAGGGAGTCCAGCGTAGAGCAATGAGTACGATGAAAGAAGTGGAACACCTCCCTTATGAGGAAAGGCTGAGGGAGCTGGGTGTCTTGAGCTTGGAGAAGAAGAAGGACCACCCACACTTCAGTGGAAAAAAATCAAAGCAATTTCCTGCAACAAAATTCAGAATAATAGAATAACAAAGGTTGGAAGAAACCAAGATTGTCCAGTCCAACCATCAATCCGACACCACCCAGCCCACTAAACCCTGTCCCCCAGGGCCACATCTATGTGGTTTTTGAACCCCTCGAGGGACGGCAACTCCACCCCCTCCCTGGGCAGCCTGTTCCAACCCATGACCACTCTGTGAGGGAAGAAAATTTTCCTAATGTCCAAACTAAGCCTCCTCTGGCACAGCTTGAGGCCGTTTCATCTTGTTCTTTCACTAGTGAATAGAAAGGAATCATAAAAAATTGTTGTCACAGGCAGTGATTTCCCAGGCCTGGGCAAATAGATCTCTCCACTGGTACCCACAGGTGTACAAGGGAGATTCTCGTTGCCTCTTCTGTGGCAGCCTGAGTTCATTGGCCTCTCCAAATTGGCACAGAGCTTCACTGCAGAAAATGGTTTAAGAGCACAATTAGCTTTCTGTAACAATAGCCTCTTTATTCTTCATTATGAAGAGGCCTGAAAGGGAATTTGTTTTCCGAGATAGATGTGAAATGAAGCTCTATCAGAACAAGTAACCTTGCAAACCAGACACAATAGCCAGTATCTACCCATCGCTTCCTCCCTTGCCCTCCCGAGGCAGTGTGCAGCAGCTCATGAAAAGCATGGTTTTGTCTGCTCCCCTGCTTATAAATTACACTCATTAATAACATTTTCATTTCTTGTGAAAGCAATAAAATAATAAATGTGCCTCCACAGTTCCTGCTTTGCTCGGGGCCAAGCTCCCTGCCTGTCTCAGGCAGGAAGGTCAGTGCAGTGGACTGGATTCATGCCCATTGTTTAGAGGCTCTTTGAGCTGCCACGTTCAGATAATATCATGCTCTCCCTTAACTGACCTTTCTTGGTCCAGCCCCGGAGATGATCCATAACTCATTAAAGGGCTTTCCTATCTACACAGACTCCAGTTCTAGCTACAGAACCCACATGATGAACCTTTTTCCTAATGTCCAGCCTAAATCTATCGTTTTCCAGCTTAAAATCATCCTGTCGTTCCATGTCCTTGTGAACAGTCTTCCCCAGCCTCCTTATAGTCCCCTTTCGGGGATTGGAAGGTTGCTATAAGGTCCCCTTGGAGTCTTCTCTTCAGGCTGAGCGACCCAAAGTCCCTCAGCCTGTCCCCACAGCAGAGGGGCCCCAGCCCTCTGACCATTTTTGTGCCCTCCTCTGGACTCACTCCAGCAGATCCGCATCCTTTTTGTGCTGGGGGCTCCAGAGCTGGCTGCAATATACCAGGTGTCCCTTAGCTCCAGGTTCACACAGCATTTAAACACTGTGCTGAGTAGCCTGTTCCAAGGTCCAAATGACAGCTTTGCCTACTGTTAGATAACAAGCATCAGCCAGAAGGGATCCGCCTGGAGACAAGGCAAAGAGGACCAAGCCTGAAGCTTGCAAGTTGTCCCAGCTGCTCCCACCAATGCTCTGCAGAGTGTAGTTGTGACGTTGCTCATGAGGTCACCCAGCCCACAGTTTAACAAGCACAACGAGCAGACTCAGCAGGCTCCCTCGTGTTGCAGCAACATACGGTGGTGGGAGGGTGATTGACTGGTACAACGCGGTTTTCAATAAAATGTCTTCAAGCCAGGAAAGCTCCAGGTGACTAGGAGTAAGCAATCATGCCAATCTCTCAGCGAGAAAGGGTCACGCATCGAGTATGGCAACTTGAGGGCATGAGGCAGCTTTTTATAGCGAGTAATATCTCTTCTGACAGTGCTAGTGAACTGCTTCAAGCCACACTTGGCTGGGAATGTGCTAAGATGAATAGCTTTGTCTTTCAGTAAGTATTACTGGGAGCACTGGGAAGATGAGAAATGGTCTGTAAAGTAAGCAATAGCTAAAAGTCCTCTTCTCTCCTGACCTTATTGTGAAGAAACCCCTGCAGGGTGGGGAAGGAAAAAATTGGGTAAGGAGGTGCCACTGAGGAGGAAGAAAAATCCACCCTGAAGTTTTATTCAGGAGTGTTGACGATTAGGTGTGATAAGCTAGCGCTGGCCTCATCACTCATTCCTGTTTACCTTCACATTGTGCTGGTGGACTGAGACCTTGGCGTGATGTGATGCATAGTGTTTGTCTCTGTGGGAAGACATAGCTAGAGAAAACTGTCTAAATACATAAGGCAGGCACAGGGGGGTTTTATCTCCTTTTTCCCAGCCTTATCAAGAGAAATTTGGGCAATGTGGGGAAACGGTGACAGAGACCCACAAAGATGGTGAAGGGACTGGAGCATCTCACTGATGAGGAAAGGCTGAGGGAGCAGGGGGTCTTTAGCTTGGAAAAAAGGAGACTGAGGGGTGATGGCATTAATGTTGATAAATATAGAAAAAGTGGGTGTCAGGAGGATGGAGGCAGACTGTGCTTAGTGGCATCCAATGATAGGACAAGGGGCGGTGGGTACAAGCTGGATCACAGGAGATTCCACATCAGTATGAGAAGAAATTTCCTCACAGGAAGAGTGACAGAGCCCTGGAAGTGGCTGCCCAGGAGGGTTGTGGAGTCTCCTTCTCTTGAGATGTTTAAAACTCACCTGGATACGTTCCTGTGCAACTTGATCTAAGTGATTCTGCTGTGGCAGGGGGATTGGACTAGATGATCTTTTGAGGTGCCTTCCAGTCTCTTAACAGTCTGTGACCAGACTTCACCATCCCAAATGTTGAGGCCCCAGACTGGGAGCTTGACTTGTCTGTGGGAACAAGTCACCTCACTATGTGCCAAACCTGTCCATTGCTCTAACTCATCCCTAATATATTCAGAATAGATAACAACCCAGTGAGTTTCCACCGCCTTGAAACAGCGCTACTCTATGAAGAGCCATCAACCATTCCACAGAACCAATCATTCCACCAACTTTCCTCATAAAACCTTCCTTTTGCACGTGGGTCTGTCAAGAGACCTCTCCTTTGCATTTGTTTGTGTACCCAGTAATTTTTGAGAATTCTTCAAGAGGAAGCCCGCCTAGTACACATTGACACACATTAGTAATGCACAGTGTCTACTAATCATTACCTTAATGTCATAAGTTCACTGGCTCACCCTGCCCTAACTCAGCCTGCTAATAAGGAATAAATATTTGGTGATGCTGTTTTTCCAGATTAAGCAATAGGGAAAGAAAAAGTGAGAGAGAGGAGTTAGAGACAGCCCCAGTCAACAATCATGTGCCTTGCACTGTGGCTATTTGAGCATATGGTCTTTTATGGGACTCCAGGCCCCATCATCTCAGAAGGCAAATATTTCCACTCTGTTTAGGCTGAGAGCAAGCCTGCTCATCTCTGACCCTGTCACGGAAGCATCTGGTAGGAATTATAAGCTCCCTATCTCCTCGTGTTAAGCCCAAAGTTATTGGTTGTTTTGGTTTTGTTATTATTTGTTTAGCCCTAGGGGGAAGGAAGAGTGAGGGTGTATCTAAAAGAAGCGATGAACAGATGTTTGGCGTTTCCATTACTCACACAGAACTTCTCCACTGATTTAATCAGACAAATAGTGCCTTTCCCCCATCTTCAAAACCAGCTCTGTGTAGTTGTGGGTCTTGCTTCCTTGTCTGCAAGTGCATCCCAGCTGTGCCCTTGCTTTGCACACAGAAGCAGAAGAGCTGTACTGGATGGATGAAGAAAAAATACTAATATTATTTGATAGTCTTAGGTGCTGAGATCCTGTCTCATAACGTGGGGCAAGAGGCACCTTTGTTGGTATGAGTTCAAGTCTGAAGGACTCAGGGGACCTGGAATCACTCACTAACTCAGTGGGATTTAGTAAAGCAGGGACTTCTTCAACTAGACCAGATTGCTCAGAGCTCCATCCACTATAATCATCCCAAGGATGGCACATCTATCATGTCTCTGGGCAACCTGTGCCAGTGTTTCACTGCCCTTATTGCGGAAAATATCTTCCTTCTATTCAGTCTAAATCTCCCCTATATTTCTTTAAAACCATCCCTCCTTGTCCTGTCACAAGAGGCTCTACATAAAAGATTCTCCTAATTTTTCTCATAGGTCCCAAGCTGTGATTCTTGCTCCTTAGCTAGGATACCCACATGGATCACCATAAACCAGGAGGTTAATCTTGATCATAGAAGCATAGAATCATCATGGCTGGAAAGGACCACCAGGATCAGCAAGTCCAGCCCTCATCCCAACAGCTCCCTAACCCCTCAAGTGCTCTAGCTGCTTGTTTTTTAAGCACCTCCAGGGATGGGGACTCCACCACCTGCCTGGGCAGCCTGTTCCAGTGCCCAGCCACTCTCTCAGGAAAGAATTTCTTCCTAAGATCCAATGTAAACCTCTCATGACACAACTTGAGGCCATTTCCCCTCTGTCTGGGAGAAGAGACCAGCACCAGCCTCACTACAACCTCATTTCAGGTAGCTGTAGAGAGCAAGGTCTCCTCTCAGCCTCCTCTTCTCAATAACTGCAATTTCCCCAGCTACTCTCCACAAGGCCTCTTTTCCAGCTCTCTCCCCAGCCTCATTGCCCTTTTCAGGCTCCACTCCAGCCCCTCAATGTCCTTCTTATACTGTGGTACCCAAAATTTGACCCAGTTCTCCAGATGTGGTCTCACGAATGCAGAGTACAGGGGCACCATCACCTCCCCGCTCCCACTAGTTATCCTGTTCCTGATCCAGGCCAGGATGCCTTCTTGGCCACTTGGGCAACCTGCTGGTTCCTGTTTAGCCAGCTGTAAACCAACACCCCCAGGTCATGCAGATCACTTTTCCCCAATGTTTTTCAGCACGGATGGTTGATCTGAGCAGCCTGACCTAGGTAGAGTTGTCCCTGTGTAGGGAGGTTGGACTAGATGACCTCTAGAAGTCACTTCCAGCTTAGAACATTCTATGAGTCTATGATTCCTCTCCCAGCCCAGTGCTTGGATGACGCTGGGAGAAGTGGCTGTCTGAAATCTAGAAATTGGGGTGTGCTGCAGCTGTATGTGGGGGATACACAGAGGTTCACTTGTAGTTATTGGCACAGAAAGGCTCAGCCAGCATTCATGCCTGTGGTCTTCTTCTAGAATACACCTCCTACGGATGTGTGGCCCAACATCTTCAAGTCATTTCATGCTTTTAGCCAGAGTTTCTCACAAAGTAAGGCTTTTGGAAGAGGTTCCACCCATCTCCTTTGTACCCTTGACTATTCAAATCACAAGCCATCAAAATTTCCTCCACGCTCCCAGTACTATAAATGATTTCTTCTCCAAAGTCTGCTTGGACACTTGAAGAGTTAATGGCACGTTTTTCTTTGGCATAATTGGTGTTTACTCCATTTTTAGTTTGAGATGCAAAAAAGCCTAGAAGGCATAGGGGACTTTAAGATCTCCTTTATACCCTTAATTCCTGAAGATCATTGCAATCAAGGAGACTTTAAATCCCCAGATAAGTCTCAGCGAAGGGATGATGAATAGATAAGAAGCAGCAGCAGTGCATTACAGTAATATTCATCCCGAGATCTACCATGGTACTTAAACTGAAGGGCTTGTGAAATAAAAGTGAGGTGGGAGGAAGGGTGGGCATCTGGCTAATGTAAAAGAGTCCACAGTACCGTGCAGATGGATTGCGCTTTACTCGTCATAAACAGGTAGTCCCATGACACCAGAGCAAAAGGAGTTTGTTCTGCAGAGGACTGCATTACTTTATTTGGGGTGAAACAAACAATTTTTATCAATCTCTCCCTGGTTGTTCTTCCTCCTTAATACTTGTCTTTCAGATGCTTTGTATCTCAGTGATGTTTGGCTGGAATCAGCTAGTGGATTTTGTAGCTATTGGAAAGGAAGATGCAGAGACAACTGAACTCTTCATCCCCAAGAAATTAGATAATCAAGGCTGCCTGTTTTCCACCACCTCCCTTTTTGCCCTCTTGTAAAACACCATTCTCTTGTACAAATACAGTAAATGGAGGTCTGCTTTGATGACTTATCCTTAACATGCTTCATGGGTGTGCATTAGATTTGATCTAATCCCATAGGCCTTCTTGCTCTTCTGTTATCCTCTAGACATTGTACTGTCATTTAATGATAGGACAAAGGGTAGTGGGCGTGAGCTTGAATAGAGGGGGTTCCACATCAATATGAGAAGAAAGTTCTTCCCGGTGAGGGTGACAGAGCCCTGGAAGGGGCTGCCAAGGGAGGTTGTGGAGTCTCCTTCTCTGAAGACGTTTAAAACCTGCCTGAGTATGTTCCTATGCGACTTGATCTACGGCATCCTGCTCTGGCAGGGGAATTGGATTGGATGATCTTTCGAGGTCCCTTCCAATCCCTAACGTTCTGTGATTCTGTGATGCAGCCTGTGTTTCTCTTGGTCTTTAGGAAGAAAGGCTGAGTCTCCTGAGTATTATGCAGCACTGGCTAAAGAAACATGCCAGCATATTTGTCTGATATAATCTGGTATTTCAGGCTCAGGAAAGTTGGTGCTGACCTAATGTTTTGTTTAATCAAATACTGGAGTCAGAAGGCAGCTAATTGCAAAGTAAATGAGGAAGGAAACCCAACAGAAGAGTCTGGTTAATTGTGATTCCTTGTTTTCCTCCCATCTTAGAATGCAAAATCTGTTTCTCCCAGGGGCAGAGGATGACTTGCCTCAGCATAATTAGTATGATTCTGTATATGTGAAGTCCAGATCAACACTCTGCATCTGTCTGTCTATCTATCTCATTAGCACCTGTTTTTCCTCACTGTTTTGGGTGAAGCAAAAATGACCTTTAAAATCAAATGGTTATGTAGCCTATTACAGAAAGCCTTCAAAATTATTTCAGCTTCATAATAGCTTTTCATTCTTCAGTCTTCAGCTTCTTGCTTAGCACCAAGAAGTGATGTTTTCTTGACTTTCCATGTAATTTAGATGTTTTTATTTTGTTAGGTTTTTCTTTCCCCGAGTGTTTCCCATGTTGGAAATAGCTAAATAAATAAAGTAACAAGAAGGTGAAATGGTAAGCCTGCTCAGACAGAACTTCTCCAAAGATGGAGAGGTTTACAATTTTTAGAAGGTATATTGCAAGAGATAAAATCAAAGACAAAACATGAAGAAACAAATACACAAGATGCTTAAAGTGTTTTTAAAAATTGTTACCCACTGTTAGCTCTGAAATCAAGGGAAAACTGTCTGAACTTTTGTTCTAGCAATTACAGTCCCCTCCTCAATGTGGGACACTGAGGCTGCCCACGGTGGTGGTTGAGTCACCATACCTGCATGTGTTTAGAAGTCACTTAGATGTAGTGTTGGGGGATCTGGTTTAGGGGTGAACTTGTAGAGTAGGGTTGGTGGTTGGACTTGACGATCCCAAAGGTCTTTTCTGACCTGAATGATTCTGTGAGTCTAAAAATATCCTGGAACCTCCTGCCAGTACCCAATCTCTAATGGGAAACATGATAATCAAGCAAGTGACCTGAATTCACCAAAATCTTCTTGATAAGGAGCTGGAGGGACTATGATATCTGTCCATGCAAGATCTGTTCCTACTGTTGCTTTTTTACAAGCTTTAAGTGACAAGAAGGAGAGAATATTTAATCTGAGAGGGGAGAGCTTGCGATCCAAATACTGCAAAGGCTGACTGTGAGTGTGGAAGCTGCTTACCTTCACCTGGGTAAACCCTTCATCCTTCTATTTCCCAATACTCCTGTGAATGTGTCTGCAAAGATGGTTAGCTATCTCTTAGAAAGGTCAAGAAAGTCAAATAAATAAAATAGGAGACCACTGGCATCAACGGTAACTTTGTACTGCTACCACACTGTCATTTATAATTTAAAGAATTTTGTGAATTTGACATGATACTGGAAAAGTTGTAAGCTCGAAGGAGAGAATATGGCTGAATCCACAACCAAAATAGTTATTTGTAGAAGACAGAAAATGTATGTGTTAGGTCTTTGAGGAGGGTATCAGAAGCATGAAATATAGATCACCACTGCTCCGTAGCTGTCAGCAAGATGCCCCTTCGGTGCACGTCAGACTGACTGAGAATGTACTTGAAATTCTTTCTTTCCAAAAAGCAACAAAAGTTTTCAATCTTTTTTTCTTACACATTCAATTGAAATCTTTGCTTCCTTCCGTGATGAAGCCATTTGTGTCAAGGAGTGAACTGGGTCAGGGAGCAAGTTAGGATGGGGGTGCCACAGCAGGATCACCTAGATCCGGTCACACAGGAACGTGTCCAGGCGGGTTTTAAACGTCTCCAGAGAAGGAGACTCCACAACCCCCCTGGGCAGCCCCTTCCAGTGCTCTGTCACCCTCACCATGAACAAGTTCTTTCTCATATTTACGTGGAACCTCCTATGTTCCAGCTTACACCTACTGCCCCTTGTCCTATCACTAGGTGACACTGAGAACAGCCTGGCTCCATCCTCCTGACAGCCACCCTTAACGTATTTATAGGCATTAATGAGGTCACCCCTCAGTCTCCTTTTCTCCAAGCTAAAGAGGCCCAGCTCCCTCAGCCTTTCTTTATAAGGGAGGTGTCCTACTCTATCATCTTTGTTGCTCTGCGCAGGACTCTCTCCAGCAGTTCCATGTCCTTCTGGAACTGGACACAATATTCCAGATGTGGTCTCACCAGGGCAGAGTAGAGGGGGAGGAGAACCTCTTTCAATCTGCTAACCACCCCCCTTCTGATCCACCCCAGGATGCTGTTTGCCTTCTTGGCCACAAGGGCACATTGCTGGCTCCTGGTCATCCTGCTGGACACCAGGACCCCCAGATCCCTTTTTCCTACACTGCTCTCCAACAGGTCAGTCCGCAACCGGTACTGGTCCCAGGGGTTGGTCCTGCCCAGATGGAAAGACTCTACACTTGCCCTTGTTACAGTTCATTAAATTTCTCCCTGCCCAGCTCTGCAGTCTGTCCAAGTCTTGCTGAATGGCAGCCCAGCCTGCTGGGGCGTCAGCCACTCCTCCCATCTTTGTGTCATCGGCAAACGTGCTGACAGTGCTCTCTAATCCCTCATCCAAGTCATTAATTAATAGATTGAATAGTACTGGTCCCAGTACCAATCCTTGGGGGACTCTACTAGGTTCCACTGTAGGCCTCCAACTAGACTCTGTCCCATTGACCACTGCTCTCTTGCTTCTGTCCTGCAGCTAGTTCATGATCCATCTCTCTACCTTATCGTCCAGACCACACTGCCTCAGTGTGGCTGCGAGGATGCTGTGTGAGACTGTGTCAAATGCTTTACTGAAGCCAAGACAGACCACATCCACTGCTTTGCCATCATCTTTCCACCTGATTATGCCCTCATAAAAGGCTATCAGGTTGGGCAAGCATGACTTCCCTTTGGTGAAGCCATGCTGACTGTCCCTAATGAACCCACTGGAGACAGTGGTCAAGGCTGAATTTTTCCATCGCCTTTCCTGGGTTGGAGGTGAGGCTGACCAGTCTATAGTTACCTGGGTCTTCCTTCTTACCCTTTTTGAAGATTGGAATGGCATTTATAATGTACTTTAAAATCCTTGCCTGAATCACTAACTGATTAGCCAACAGATGTTTAAAGAAGCCAAACCATTCTTCCCCTCCTCTCAGTGCACAATAACATGCCAAAACATTTAAGCTGGCAAACGCTGTCTGACTTTGACCAACTTCCAGAGTTGATCCATATGCCAGTCTCCTCAGTAGCTATGAGACTTTGGCATAAATTGTGTAACAATTTCAAACTGAACGAAGTTATCATCCCCACTGTCAGACCAGTAATTTCCAGTTGTTGTGTATCTCTCCTGTCACAGTCTGTAAGACAATTAACAACAGAGGTGAGAACCTACCTTCCTCCTACGAGAGAACGTGCTCTCACAGAAAAGCATTCCTTTTCCAGGTTGTGCTGGCATCCTTCATTTAGTCACTGTTGATCAATACGGCTGAGCATCACAGTCAACAGCAATTGTAGTTTGGCAAAAACATCTTTATCAGCTTCCTGGCTAATTTAAGAGGGTGTGCATATTTTATTTTGAATGAAAAGGCGGAGTTATCAGAAACAGCTGACTTTACAAACAGGTTTGGGGATTAATTTTTGGCATGCTGGGTTTAAGAAACGTGGATTTCAGAGCATCGCAGCTCTCTGAATCCATTTCCGATGCTTTTTCATACTACTGTGAAACAGAAAAAATACTGGACCAGATGGCTGAAAAGACAAGGAATTTTATCATCAAGTGCGAAACAGTGTTACAGAAAGTGTTTAGATCTGGTGATGGTTTACACCACTGTTAATGACAATTCAGACATTTTCAAACGCACCTGAGAAGTTTAGGCTTCATTTCTTAGTTGAAATACAGTGAGTTGTTTGCTCCTTAGTCATGCCGACGGTTCTACATGAAGCATTTTACAAGATACTAATACTGAATCATTCAGAAAATACACTAAGTATTCCTTGACAACCATGACTAGAGATCCAGCAGGTTATCAAAATAGATGATGACACTTGATGAAACTGAATATTTCCTATCAGTCTGCTCTGCCAGCTACAGACCTGCTATGCTGTAATAGAAACATCGCAGTGGCACTATTCTGTAGGTGCTGTAGCTTGCCAAACGATTTGCGTTTATATTGAGAAACTAATAAGCAAAGGTCTAAACGTGTGCCCCTGCCTGCTGAGGACAGCAGAGAGAAGCTTAGCAGATGTGCCAGCTGTTGTGGGTTCTGGGAGGTGCTCCCTTGATGGCATTCAAAGCTTTCCTCTGCAGTGAGGGCACTGCCTGCCCCCCAGGCAAAAAGCTACCCTTCAGTGAGCAGCTGTGACAATTACCTTCCCAACCAGTTTTTGTTTGTCATTGCAGGATAACAAGCAAGCCTGCAGACACACAGCGATGACAAGACAACTCCACCTGTTACTTCTCCTGTCTTGCAGCAATCTGCCATTCCATGCTAACGTCAAAAGGCAACACGTACTTGATCCTATATAAATGGCAGGTAGGCCACAGAATGAGTAACCTGTGAGAGCCTGGAAACTTAAAACACACAAAAGCAAAAAGCTAGCAACAAGTGACTCTGCCTTCAGACAGCAGAAATTCTGGAGAAGGGTAGAAGCAATATAAAGGCTGACAACTGTGATCAGGAATGCACTAACTTCATAAGAAAATGCTTGTTTCTCTAGCCAGAAAAGCCTTCCTCCTGCAGTAGACTAGAACTCTTTCACAGTGATTAAATGCAAACAGAAACAGGCAAACCTGTCTGAAGATAGCTGGGTAGATCAATCCTTTGCTGAGTTACTTGAAGACTGATATAAAATATATAACTAGGCTCAGAGCATAGTTAAAAATTAAGGAGTGTGGAAAGCAACATATAAATGATTTGTTGTGTGCCTGGTAAAAGCTACATGGGCTTTTATATTTCAAACCCCAAATCCTTCTCAAACAGGAAATTAATTAAGGTGGAAAGCAGAGAATGATTTTACCTTTACTTTGAATCGTGGTGTGTGGTCACTGTAGAACTAGAACTTGTCTGTTGGTCCTGTTTTAGTTTATCAGCACTAATTCTCCTTGCTTAGTGTAACCCGCTCATCTCTCTGGTTACATGTGTGAATACCTTTGAGGGCTTGCTGTAACACAGCTTTAGGAACTTAGTAAAACACGTTGTGTTTTGTTTTGTTTTCTTTTAAATCTTGGGATGTCTTGTGCAACACATTCAAGCCATTCAAGTAGCAGAAGTGGTTCTTTCTCCCTATTTGTACACCTACCCAAACCATGAAGCTGCACTTGCCCCACCCTCCAGCCCTTCTGCAGCGACAGCACATGCCTTTGTGGAGCTGTTCATAGCACAGCTGGGCCTTCTCTGGCTTGTTCACACAAAGGGCAGAATTGAACAGTGAGGGACATTTACATGGGACATTGTATTCATTAAAGTGGAATCATCTTGCCCTGAGGCATTTTTCTTAAAAGAGCAGCCCTTATGAGCTAGGACAGCATGCTGAGTAGACCAGGCTGCTTACTACACACTCTGGGTTAAGGCATTTGTGGACAGGACACGACGCACGCTAAGCTTAATGTGATCAGTTTGCTTTCAGCTTAGAACTGCCTCGAATGAAACCACGTAGGTAGTATGCTGCTGTCCTTCAGGCTCTCAACAAATAACCAGTGGTCTCCACCAATATTCCGGCTTTCTGTCTCAGACACACATGGAGCATGGACCTTACTGTAGCTTGTTCTTTCCCTGCAGTTAAGCCGTAGCTGAATGGAGGCTCAAGAACTGAACATTTAGGAACATAACATTTAACCTGCTTGATGACTGCCCTGGCCAGATCTGCTAAATACTCTAACCAGCTTCCAGTAAGAAGCAGAGCTACTGGAGTATTTTCCACTTTTTCTGCAGGTAAGCAGAGCTACTTCAGTCCATTAAAAAGTTAGCAGGAAGTAACAACCACAAAACCATAGTGAGGCATAAACCTGCGTGAAACATGTAAGAGAACTGAAAGTGTTGTCAGGAAAGTAAGTACTCTCTCTTTACTGGAAGCATCAGTATGCCTAAAGCAGCATCCGGCTACCGTACAGAGAGTTCTGGTATCGAAAGAGAAACAGAAACCCAGCACATGTAACCAAACCCTGACAGTTTCAGTGTAATTGGAAAAACAGAGGACATGATGTAAAATTAAAAAAGGAACTGCCGTTATGCCATAAGAAACCCCCAAGTCTGCCCTTGTCTGAGGACTCAAGGGAAGATTATGAGAAAAACCACCCTAGATAGCCAGCAGATAAAAGCTTGGCCCCACCAGTCATCCAGCTTTTTTCTTCTTTTGAGCAAATACTGCAACTTCTCCACAGTTCTGTTTAATGTCAACTAACTGCCTACACTCAGGAAGGTGCTCTGGTATGGAACTGAAGTGTGATTGTTTTTTAAGTAACATAAATACAGTAACCTAGAGGATGTGATCCAAAGCCTCTTTTATCTCCAGCTGGCTATGGGAGGTAGAGTCTGCCTTAACAAGATGGAGGTTACGGGCACTGCTCACCCAAATTGCCCCTTTTAGCATCTGTAAGTCACTCAGATCATAACTACACTAGATGGATGTCCATGTGGATCTAGTGGCTCAGCTTCTCCTCTGCTAGACTGCTGTGTGCTTCAGCTAACTCGCAGTTCAAACTCTGCCCAGACTGCAGTTTTCAGGTTCTCCTTATTTCCAGTGCCAGTATTAATTCTTCCTGTTGTGTTACAGTGCTTTGTAGGATCATGGAATGGTTTGAATTGAACCCTAAAGATCCAAAAACCCTGCCATGTCTTCCACTAGACCAGGTTGCCAAAAGCCCTGTCTGACATCATAGGATCATAGGATGTTAGGGGTTGGAAGGGACCCAAAGAGATCATCGAGTCCAACACCCCTGCCGCAGCAGGACAAAACTGTCTAACACAGATCACAGAGGAACATATCCAGACGGGCCTTGAAAGTCCCCAGAGAAGGAGACTCCACGACCCCCCTGGGGAGCCTGTTCCAGTGCTCTGTGACCCTCAC
>JAOXOE010067660.1:0-71049 GCA_028565055.1 Phoeniculus purpureus
TTTAGCCCTGGATCGTTTAGCTCCAGCCATTGCCAACAAGGGGAAGGACCGGAGAGACAAGATTGAAAACGATTGAAACGAGAGAAACACGACCTAAGAGGACCAAACGGCGTCTGCTGCCCTACCTGCTGGCCCTGCCTGCGCGAACTGCCGCGCAAACTGCCTCACTATGACCCTGTTTGCCTACTCCTGTTCGCTGTGCTCCTTAGAGGTTCCTACCCTTAAATGCCGCAAGGACAGTCCCGCCGAGACTCTTCCTTCCGGCCGCCGCGAGGCTCCTCTGGGAAAATAAATCAGAGCAAAACAAAACAAAACAAAATAAAATATTACTTCATTGCTTCTCACTGAATGCAACAGGTACCTGAGTAGTGAACTAAGCTCTTGATCATTACCTTATGATTTTCTAAGGTTAGATGAATCCTACTTCACAGCTGTCTGAGATAAGGTATCCAACACAGCTAACACTTATAAAATATATATGCCTTTGTTATTGGAGTGACATCTTTTTGTAACCTGTGATCTACTCCTCAGCAGAAGCTGCTGCTTTATAAAAGCCATGAGTTTCCCTGAGTGATGCGGCTCCTACATCCAGTGGGTGCTGCAGGACAGGCTGGCTCGGCAGTTGCTGTTCACATAAGCAAGGTGCTTGCTGCTTTGACAGGCAGTCTATCCTGTCAGAAATGGAAATGCTCCTTCCTAGGACCTATTGCCTCCGTTTCCTCCTGCATGAGGTAACAGGACCCAAGTCTTACTTGGTTCTGCAGAGGAAGCTACTGTTTTGTATGGGGCATCCTGTCTGCAAAACAGGAGCTCCCAGTTCTCACATGTCTTTTGCTTTAACTCCCTCACTTTGAATACTGTGTGTCTGCCTTGACAGATCTTACATCACCAACAAGAGGACTTTGTTCTCACTTATAACAAAGAAGGACCTCCATAGGTCATCTAGTCCAACCTGCTGAGCAATCAGAACTGTTTTCTCAGAGCTGTATCTCACTCAGTCTTAAAGGATCTCTTTCACACTCTCTCCAGGCAATATGGTCCAGAATTTTATCCCCTTTTTTCTCTGGGAGCTTTGCTCTAGCACACCTTTCCCTCCACCACTTCTGGGTCAGGGAGGGAGACAGGACAGTAGGGAATGAGGCCGCTGGGCCCATTTTCTGCCTGGGGGGAGGTGGGCCAAGAAGCAGGCCCCGACCTGGCCCGGCCTCGAGCTAGAAGCAGGCCAAGAAGCAGGACACACCCAACCCCCAGACTCCAGGGTTGGAACAGTGGGCCGAGAAGCAAGAGCTTAGCGCTGATCTGTCCCCGTATGGGGCACCCACAGCTGCATCTGTCAACCCATGGGGAGCTGAAAAATACTGCCCTTTCCTCTGTGGGAGGAGAGGAAGAGAGAGGGACGGAAGGGGAATGGAACTCTCTCAGCCACGTTTGCGGCATTGGGGAGGCAGCCATCAAGTGAAGAAGCACATTATAGCTACACTTTTTCTTTAAAAATGTTAGAAACCTCTTGATGTTTGTTTCAATAAAACTGTGAGCCATGCCTATTGAAGAAAAAGTAGCACAAAAGTCCACTGAATGTAGTTTTCACTCCTTAGGATGCAGTTCCACAAGGCACAAAACAGCCTGTTGAGCTTTTTATATCCCTGTGATTTTTTGCAGACAAGTGTCAGTCCTCTCTGATAATGGACTCGCTGGTTGGTGACTGTGGCATTTTTTGCCCTGTTGCAAATGAGTCTACAGTGAATTAAAGAGGAGAAGCATCTCAACTCTGTCCTCAGTGCCACCAGCAGAAGCTGACATGTACTGTCCTGAGCAGTTCCTGGCACAGCTCGGCAGCTTATATGTCCAAAGGATAACTCACAGTAAACTTCTTTGCACTTGCTCCAGCAGCGCGATGTCTCCCTTGTACTGAGGTGCCCAAAACTGGACCCAGTACTCAAGATGTGGCCTCACCAGTGCTGAGTACAGGGGGACAGTCACCTCCCTACTCCTGCTGGACACACAGTTTCCAATACAGGCCAGGATGCCATTGGCCACCTGGGCACCCTTCTGGCTCCTATTCAGCCTACTGTCAATTAAAACCCCCAGGTTCTTTTCTGCTAGGCTGCTTTCCAGCTACGCTTCCCCAAGCCCGTAGCATTGAATGTCTTCAAGTCTCACCATCCGCCCTACAACCCCCAACCACTCACCCATCTCCTCAAACACCCTGTTCTTCCGTTTGTTGAACCCCTTCAGGGATGGCACCTCCACCCCTTCCCCGGGCAGCCTGTTCCAAGGCCTCTCCACTCTCTCTAGGAAGAAGTTTTTCCTAAGATCCAATCGGACTCCATGTCCTCTTGTTCTATTGCTAGTCCCTAGGCAGAAGAAGCCAACCCCTGCTTCGCTGCAACCTCCCTTCAGGTAGCTGTAGAGAGCAGTGAGATCTCCCCTCAGCCTCCTCTTCTCCAGGCTGAACAGCCCAAGCTCCTTCAGAGGTCCTCGTCAGACCTGTTCTCCAGACCCCTAACCAGAAAGCGTAGTATCTCTTCCTTGAGTGTGTAGCCAGCTCTTGTGGTTTGTGTCCTCCAAAGAATGAGATTGGAAAGACTTGGGAGAACGAATCTTAGTGTAGGAGCGATTTAAGGTGGGAAGGCACTTCTGGAGGTCATGTGCTCAGAGCAGGATCAGCTCAGTGCTTTGAGTGCTGAATGTCTCCAAGCATGGAGACTCCTCAGCCTCTCCAGACACCTTCTTCTGGTGCTGTCACCCTCCCTCCACAGATTTCATTTGAAAATGCAACTTGTTGGGTTTCAGGCAGTGCTCATTGTGTCCTGTCCTTTTCCTGGGCGCTGCTAGGAAGAGAGTCCTCCATCCCCTCTACTCCCTCATCACTATCAAGGCATCATCACTACAAGGGCATGTTCTCTTGTTTTCTCTTGCATCTCTTGCTCTCCTTTGCTAACTGATGGGCATGTGTGGTCCCGCTGGTCGCCAGCATAAAGAGCTTTTGGACACAGAAGAGATGTGGTTCCACACCCTCAACTTTCACCCATTTGAAAGGTTCATTATCCTATTAACTTTTTCTTCTCCACTAATGTTCTGGCAGCTGTCTGAAGTCAAATAATGGTGTTTTTTCCTGGAAATGCAGAGCATAAAGCATTGCAGGCTGCTGTAAGTCCTGATGGTTTAGATCATTAAATTCTTAGGGCTTAAGCTCTTATTTCTTGTTTTTCAGTGCTTTAAGAGGATCTCCTGGGGCCCTATTGTACAACCACATACAAATAATACACTAATAAAACAGGATGGTGTATTTGTACTGCCGGATTACTTGTGTAGAACTTGTTGTGGTTTTAAGCCCTTCGTCATTTTGATCTTTCCCTTCTACCACTCTTTTTAAAAAGTGGCTTTTGTCTCTGCTCAGACAGCGCTTGAGAGATGTTGCCTTCTGGAAAGAGGTTTGTTCAGTTGCAATATTAATTTCTGATTTTTTTCTAACTGTATCCCTTTGGCAGTGTTTGAGTTTCTTTACCTGCTGCTTTCACCACCAGTTGGGATTAGTTAATACCGTTTTTGTGATCGTTTCCTTTCTGAAGTGATGGATAATACACGGACTGCAGTTATTACTTGTCAGTTAGTGCTGCTGCCCTAGGGGGGGTGGGAAAGCCCTTTGAATGTGCTTGTAGCAGTTTTAGTTTTATGGAGTACTTGAACTTTAAAGTTAGGCTTCTGAATGATCTAGGACATATTGGAAAGTATTAAAAATTAGATTTAAACACGAGAACAAACCCTGCTACGTTCGTGCCAAGCTGAACGCTGTATATAATGGACATTAGAAAATGCCCTGATAAAAGTAGACTAACTCTTCATCCTCTCCACACAACTGTTCTTGCTTCGACCCATTCTTCAGTGATATTTGTTCAGTCCCTCTGCAGACTGAGTGTAAAATGAATAAATGACTTTTAAAATGCTTTTTTTTTTTTTTGCAAAAAGTGTTGTTTGGCTCAGCCCGGTTTCAAAGTGTGAGAGAGAACAAACTGTTAGTGCTACAATTACAAAGCACAGAGAGTGCTAAACCTCATTTTTTAGATTACAGAGGGAAGAAATTAGACGGTTTCAGTAGTTGCAGCCACTGAAACACTGGGCAGAGTGTGTCCTCACTCCCCCAGTTGACAAAATGGCAAGTGACTGGACTTCAGACACCAGAGCACAGCTGAGAGAAGGCTGTCTGACTGCTTGATGATCATCACTGCACATGGATGTCCTCTACCAACATCAGATTTTTCTGCAATTGTTTGTATTTTTGCAAAGATTCTGCTGGTCCGGTTGGGTTTTGGTCTTGTGTTCATGGCTGCTCTGAGCCAGCAGCAGCTGCTGGTGGCTATGTGTCTTCACCCCAGCTTTGTCACACTCTCCTTTGTGTTGATGGCAGCCACTGGGAAGCTGGATGGCTGTACTGGGAAGCAGGGTGGCTCTTCCAGTTGTTCTCAGTACTTTGTGGCCTTCCTTGAACCTGCCCCATCTGCAGTGCCAGTTACAGGGACCGTCTGGGGAACAACTAGGCGTGTATAAGAGAAGTTGACAAGTGCTGGAGGCTGTGCCTGTGATCCCAGGAGGAAGTGGGGCTCCGCAGGGTCGTTCCCATGTTTATGAACCCCAGGGGACCCGTTTTTCTGCATCAGCAGATGACTGAGCAACATGTTTAAGAGCAAGCAAGGAAACCCTCATGCTGCCTCCAGGAGAGAGCTGTCCCGGGGAGAGAAGCCCTGATGATTGCCCTTAGTGCAGTTCTGAGGATTAATGAACAAGAATCAAGTGTGTGTTTGTTTCCTCTTTAATAACCATTTATGTTCACTTCTACCATGTGGTTTCATCCATATTTAATAGCCTAGACTTGGGTTTTTATAAATACATCACTTCCACTGTATTTTGGCAAGAAGTGTAAGCTGTGGACAGACCCCGCCATCGTGATGTCCCATGGAGGGGTTTTAATTTGACACATCCATCTGCCAACAGAGATGTACGGATGAACCAGTGTGGACTTCCCCAAGATCACACCATGGTTCTCTGAAATCACACTGTGACGCTCCCAGGGGTTTCTCCTTCCAATCAGTTGACTTCAATTTTTGCTGCCAACAAAAATGCTACTAAATTTTTTTGTATTGCTGTGAGTGGTGCTTTCAACCTCTAGAAAACATTTTATAGAGGGATTGAACCTTGAGAGAGTGGTTGGTGTCACTTCCTGAGCTTGCTCCAAGCCATATGGCAGTATTAGAGATGACACTTGTCACAAGTGTCCTTCAGGGGAGAAAATGATTCTATGAAATGGCCTCCTGAGTTTCCAACACTTCAGCTATCTAAAAGTCTTGCCCTCATGGCTCAGCAGAGGTGACGTGCAAAGCTCTAGTTGATCCACTCCACACTTGGATTGAGTAAATAAGTTTCATTTGTGTTTCCGTACATCTCTGAATAGTTTTTATTACCCTTAATCCCAGCACTTGAGACCAGCTTCTTCCTAGTCTAGTCTCTCATTATCTGTAGGTCATGTTCAGATTCCTCAAAGAGCAGATGGCTGCTGTCTGCAGGTCAAGTGGATTTTCTAAGACTTTGATCCCACGGAAGGATTTTCCTGAGCTTTGTTTCTGTGGGTAAGGTTGAGACATTTTCTTTTTTCCTTTTTAATACCTTTCACTGCTGTAGAGCACTCGGTCGGCAGTGGCATTGCTGCTCAGGCTGGGTTTAATGAGACAGACATCCAGAAACTTGCTCTTAATTTAAGGCTTCTCTTGATGGTGGACTTTCCTCACTCAGATTATACTGGGGAACCAACCTTCCAGTCTCTGACAGCTGGGTTTGGATCAGCAGCCTTTGGCAGGAGCTGCTATTAAAATACAATATTTATTTACCATTGCCTTGAAGCTGCCCGTGTTTGTTTACTGCTGTGAGGTGACCTTTGGGGAGACATTTTGTGATTAATTGGGTATCTCATCACTTCAGACGATTGGCAGCCCTGTGTGTGTTGGAGTTTTTCCTCTTATTAGATATTTTCTCTCTGGTTTCTCTTTTCCCTGCTGCATGGCAAATGGTGCGTTTATTTTGTGTGCTAGTTCTTCCCTTGTTTTTCTCTTTAGTAATTAACTGTTGATTTCACACTTGGCCTGTTATCTCTTGGCCTGAACCTTTCTTTTTCCAGTCTACTCAAATGGTAAGTCTCTTGTTCTTAAATTTATGTCCTGATACCCTGTGGGTGAAGTAGGGGCCAGCAGTTTTAATTCTGGTAATAGTCACTCTTCAATAATTGTTCTCTCAAGTCTTGAAAGTTACTCTCCACAGACTTTATTTTTTAAACAGATTATTTTCTCCAGACTCTGATTCCTTGAAGGTATTGAATTCTCAATCATGTTCATCCTCTGGAGAGTTTGTCAGGTTTACCTTGTGCTTTAGATCCCCAAGATGACAGACAACAGGAAAGGGGGAGTGTGTTGGGACACTTCTGCGTGCAGTGGGTTTAGTTCTCTGGATGGACCTGAAAGACCTGCCCATGGTTCTGTTTTAGATGCTCCTTTTCTATTGCTTTTTTGTCCAGTAAATGATCTGGAATGTTTTTATAGCAGACTGGTGTAGAAAATACTGTGGAATTTTTTTTTCCCCCTGTGGAAAACAAAATGTGGTTTAGGTAAATGATGACTTGATTTTTACTCAGAAGACAAAGTTCACTTACCTGGCACGTGGGTCAGTTGCTGAAGGAGCAAAATGTGGGCGGAATGGGATTGGTACTGAGCTGGAGCACGTCTCCTGTGACAACAGGCTGAGGGAATTTGGGCTCTTCAGCCTTGAGAAGAGAAGGCTCCAGGGGGACCTTAGAGCAACCTACTAGTACCTGAAGGGGCTGCAGGAAAGCTGGAGAGGGACTTGTTAAGAGGGCCTCTAATTACATGATAAGGGGGATGACTTTAAGCTAAAAGAGGGGAGATTTAGATTGGATCTTAGGAACAAAATGCTCTCTATGAGGGTGCTGAGATACTGGCATAGGTTGCCTAGGGAGATTGTGGCTGGTCCATCCCTGGCAGTGTCCGAGGCCAGGTTGGATGGGGTTCTGGGCAGCCTGGTCTGGTCAGATGTGTTGCTGCCCATGGCAGGGGGTTCTAGATGATCTAGATGATCTCTGAGGTCCCTTCTAACCTAAGACATTCAATGAAGTATTGCTTTTATCTAGAAAGGCTAATATAATGAACTTGTTAACACCCTTGGATGGGTACTTGGGGTCCTGGGATCTGTCCTTGCTTTCCCCTGGCCAGGGGATGCTGTCAGAGGTGTCACAGTGGGAAACAGTCTGAAGTTTGGTGCTGGAAAGTTTATTTCAGTAGCAATCTCCTTATTAGCTCATTAGGGTTTAAAAATGTACTGAGGATTGTGCATGGTTCTTCCACATGGCAGGGAAGCTGGGGTGACTTTGTACCTTGGGCAGTAGGTAAGGGAGCGTCTCTTAACCCAAGACTAAAGCTGGGCTTTGTGAAGCAGGAGAATTTGATTCCAGCCCAGGGTGCAGCCTGGTCCCAGCCATGCAGGTCTGTTATGGTGCCCTTTTGCTCTGGCTCAGCTGGTGCCTTTGTCACATTTCAGAGGCTGCAGTGCGCCAAGGAAGGAAAATGAGTTAACTCAAAAAACAATTTTGCTGGAAGATTGCTCTATAAATAAATTCTAGAGATAAGTGAAATAAAATGTTAGTGCAATATGAGGGGAAGGAGGAGGGAAAGATGGGAACAAGCAGATACAAGCAGTGAGACTAGATTTGTTCCATGGCCAAGTGCTCATGTTGATAGTGGAAGTCTTTTTGTCACAAGTAACTTCAGTGAGCAGCCCTTAACAGGGAAAATCAGTTTAACTCGGGAAAAGAAGCTTTCAGAGTGCTGTTTGCTGCTGTGAGGAGATTTAAGTGCTGGGTCTGGGCATCTCACTGAGGTGCTGGTGGGATGTGGAGCAGCAAGATGGAGAAGACAGGGAAGTTGCCCTGCTGTAGGGGATGATGATGAGTGAGTGCTGCTCTGGTAGTCACTAGCACTGCAGCTATTGTGTTTATTCCTGGTGGCTCAACCAAAATTTCTTGTAAGGCTGGATCATCAGCAGGGGGCTTCTCAGCATTTCCTAGTTGTGATTTTAGTTGTCCATTTGTGCTTTCAATAAAATGTTCTGCCTAACTGATCAAGGGAGAACCTTTTCTCTGCTGTATCATTCCTTATGTGCTGAAAGAGTTCACGGACTGGGGAGAAGATGATGGTCTCTTCTTGTTTCTCCTGTCCAAAAGTCACCAAGACCAGATGATCCAGCTGGAGGAAATAAAAAGATCTGTATAGCAACTGTGAGATTTTATACTTGGGGGAAGCAAATTGGAGTGAGATAAACTTCCTGATTATTTTCCCATTAAGTTAAAGCTCCTGTAGAAACAAAGTGTCTGGGTTATGAGGAAGGGAAAATAAATTACTGTACTGCAGAAGGTGTCTCAGCTCACAGCTGCTGTAGAGTAGCTTTCTGGAAAGAACAAGTGAGGTGACTACAGGTTTGGGACTGGTTTGGTTTAGTTCCTGGGTTCTAGGAATAAACTAACAATTTATTTTTCTCATTCTGAATCTCTATGCAAGGCAGGAACATCTTCCTTGTGTCAGATTATGTTACTAAATGAATTTTCCCCTTCTTTTCAGCAACAGCGCACAGTGTATAGGCTGACACTGGTGAAAGCGTGGAACGTGGATGAGCTCAAAGCCTATGCTGACCTGATAGCCCTTGGTAAACCAGACTTCATCGAGGTCAAGGTGAGCAGTAAAGAGCTATTTTACGTTTTCCTCTTTGTTTCCCCTTCCCCACAGCCTTAAACTTACGTAAGTAAATGTAATTCATCCAGAGATCAGTGATGCAGAAGGAACTTAGCTCTTTCTTTTAAAGGCAGGCAGGTTTCTAATATTTTCTGTGCATTCAGAGTTGTTTTCAGTGTTATACAAGCCCAGCTTTGTACCAGTTAGCATCAGACCAACAGAATCACAACCCAACCCTCTGGTCTTTTTGTTACCAGAGACCGATAAATAGATGTCCTTTCTTTTATGTCAACCAACATTTTAAACAAAACATTCTGGGACAAGCTGGTAGTTTGCAGTATTATTCTTACCATCCTGGCCTAAAATTTTGCCAGCTGATCACGTCTGCCTTCCTGATGTGCTATTTGTCAGGCCGTGCAAACCAGGGAAAATATTACCCTCCAGGAGTGCTACTAACAGGAGCATGAGAGATACAGCAGGGCAAGAGGTGCTTTATCTTTGGTTTAATCAGTTTGGTATATAGGGAACGTAGAAAGAGGCACATTGCAAGATGTTCTGTGAAGAATTGGTATCAGTGTTTTCATTCAGCAGCTTCCTTACAGACCAGCACGTTTACCTCAGGTCTGTATTTTTGCAGCTCTATTACTTCTGGAAATTTTCTCTTTTCTATCTTTTATTTCCTTTTTTAACCTTTATTTACTTCTGCTTAGATGAAAAAACCCAGAGCTTGCTGCAATTTCCTTAAGAAACAAAACCCAAAGGTTTTGATGTTATCAGAACCGAGAAGCTCTCCGAATGAGCTGAAGTTGATAGCTTAATACAGAATAAGAGTCTGAGTGTGGTTTGGGGAAAAAGCCTTTGTTGTACGCTGTGTACCAGACTGCTTTATAGTTCTCAGGTAAAACCCAGCAGGAGGAGTGCTCCTCTGGGACACTTCCCACCCTGCATCTCCTGCCATTCTTACCACAGCCTGGTTGTACAAGATCCTTCCAGCATGTGAGGAGTGTGGAGATGAATCTGTCAACATGGAGAATGAGGCTTTTGGTGGAGGTGCTACCTGGTTGCTCTGTCATGTGCATAGACGTTAATTAATAAAATCAATGGGATGTAAGTTAATCAATGTTTCTGAGTGCAGATTCCCCTGAGCGCTCCCCAGGGCAAACATCTGTCTTCTCTGAGGCAGAGGTATGCTGTTCCCTTTGGGGGAAGGATTCAGCCTTGCCATTATTGAGGTGTGGAGCTCAGCTCTCCCAGTGGCTCTTCCCTGGCAAAATTGTGTTCTGGACTAATGGGGAAATAAATGAGAAAAAGATTGTGTAGATCTGGAGCTAAAGAACGTGGTATAGCGGTGGGTTTGTTATAGTTAGATTAATGGTTGGACTTGATCTTAAAGGTCATTTCCAACCTAAAGATTTGTATGATTCTATGTACTCCTGGTTCTCCTCCAGCTGGGACAGGCTCCTGCCCTCACTGCTCAATTGCAAACATCTGTGCACTGCAGGAGCTTCACAGTGCTTGTCTCACATCTCAACCAGCAAGTGAACCATGAAAGGATAAGTATTGAGCTCTTTGCTACCTTTGCAAAAGCACGAACTGCAGCAGAGAAGGGCTGCTAGGTAGTCCTCAAAACCACTTAGCACATTAGTGTAGCTGGGTGTTCAGCCTTGCTTGAGTACCTGCCAACACCAGCTGCAGAGCTTCAGAGGACGTGGAAAGCACAGGAGTGGCCCTGGCACTTGATGTCCACGTGCTTTTCGGTGGGTTTGGGTCTTTCTGTGGACTGATCTAAGTGTAATTTTGTGGCTTGTGTTGCTTTTGGTGGGTGTGGTTTTTTTTTTTACTGAAAAAAGAGTGTCTGATGTTCAGTGGTTTCTTAATCAAAACATCCCACTTGCAACTCAGACTAAACATTTTTTCAGAAATACCCCAGCAGATAAGTGAAGATCTGCAAGTGATGGAGGGACAAAGTTGTCTACCATGGTGCTGATCCTAGTGAAGAGAGGACAATTTTCCAAAGCTCTCCAAACCATACAGCAGCGAGCAGCTGAGTACAAGAAAACACTTAACTTCTTTCAACTTCAGCAGCAGGAATGAACTGTCAGGGCGCTGCTCCACCTCGTTCACCAGCAGGCTCTGAAATAGTCTCCATTTTTGTCCATTTAATTGAACTTTTGGATAGACCTGTGCTATCTTGTTATCTTCATGTTGAAGGCAGGAACACAGGGTTCATACACTTGAAGCATGAAGCATGGCGGCATTGCTGGCAGTGCCCGTTAGCAGTGGGAGCTGAAGCGATGTTATCGCTGTCTGAAACAAGTGGTGCAACTCTGCTGATGCATTTGGGGTTTAAATGGCACTTCAATCCCTTTTAAAAGTCACAAAATCTTGTGATGGCTTCCCTGGAGAGAAGCAAAGAGCCAGGCTCTGTTTCCCTGGGGTGTTTGCTCGGGAATAAAAGTTGAGCATGCCTCCTCTGCAAAGGAGATCAGCAGAAGGCTGAGAGTTTGTGCACATAAGCAGAGTGATCACACAGATATAATCACAGATATTTGAAGTGATGCTTGATATTACAGTACATAAAGCCAGCAGTTAAATTCTGACCCAAGGGAAGACGGGTAGGGTTGAGGTGCGTTCAAATCTGACACTCATTGCTGTTGTTGTTATTCCCTTTCATGCCCTCTGTGCATTGATCTGCGCTTGGACAAAAACTCCTGCCCTTTAGTCCAGACCCAGCAGTGGTTCTGTTCACACAGTGACTTGGGAATTTTCCCCAAAGACTTGGTATTTTTGATTAAAAGTAATTTCTTGTGTTCCTCTGAGAATGAAGCATATTGAAGAATCTACTTGGCTTGTGGATAGGGCTTAGCATTTGATTATCATTATTATTTCCAGAGCCCCAGTGTGATAGGTTAAAACAGCAAAGTCCAGGTCCTGCTCAAAGCAAATAAACAAAATAATATTACAAGATACTGCAAAGCATCTGCCATAAAATGAGGCTCATCTCAGCAGGATTTCCTGGTTAAATACTTGAGATAAATGACGTTCATTTAAAATGAATGTAGCTAATCCACTGTTGCTCCGGAGAGGCTCACGGGGTGGAGTGGATAGAGATTTAGATTCTTGCAGGGTTTAATACTTGTTCTCATTTACATGAGTATTCTGCAGCCGTGTAACTCTGTGGGACCTTACTGTCTTATTTAAGCCAATAGAAATTAGCCTTGATGAGCCTTGTGTAAAAACCCAGCTAAAGGAAGAGTCAGTTCAGTAGTTATTAAATACACATCTGCTTTATTTATTGTATTAGTGTGTTTTAATGCCATAATGTCACTGTCATGGCTGTACAAAGTTGGTTCAGTGTTGGGCCCCTCACTAGAAGAGGGATGTTGAAGGGCTGAAGAGAATACAGTGTTGGCTACTAACCTAGTGAAGGATTTGGAACAGGTGTTGTATGAGGAACAGCTGATGGATTTGGGACAGTTCAGCCTGGAAAAAAGGAAATTGAGAGGAGACCTTACTGCTGTCTACAGCTACTTGGAAGGAGGTTGTGGAGAGGTGAGGGTTGGTGTGTTCTCCCTAGTGCCTAGTGATAGGACGAGGGGGAATGGCCTTGAGCTGTGCCAGGGGAAGTTGAGGCTGGATGTCAGGAGGAATTTGTTTATCGAAAGGGTTGTCAGGCACTGGAACAGCTTGTCCAGGGAGGGGGTTGAGTCCCCTTCCCTGGAGGTGTTTAAGAGAAGGATAGTTGTTGTGTTGGGGAACATGGTTTAGTGATGTTGATAGAGCTAGGAAAAGGTTGGACTTGATGATCTTGATGGTTTCTTCCAGCTGAAACTGTTCTATGATTCTATGAGTTAGGAATGTGGAATTCATCTTCTCTTGCTGAAAAAGCCAGAGGCTTGTGTTAATGTGCAGTGTTTTGCCATTTATGCTCTATTTCAGATGCAATGGACAAAAGGATTTTCATAGGGAGTGGACCTGTGTCCTAAGGAGCTCGTTCAGACGTGCAAGTAGAGCATGTTGCTGGGTCACGTTAGCAAGCCCATTGTGGAGCTTTGGCCATTGCAGACAAGTCACAGAGCAGCTGGGCTCACTTGCACCCTTAGTTGTAGCTGTGCCTACATCTCCTCTCTGCACTTGTAGTATCTTTAACGCTGTGTGTGTGCAGGGGCGCTTGTCAGGGGTGCAACCCTCAAGCATGACTTTTGGTTCCAGAGCTGCTTCTGCAGAGCTGTGGGAGATCTGGATGCTGTGGTCTGAGCTGCAGGTGAAATGATAACTCCGGGGAACGGTCTGCATTCACTGCAGTGAAGCTTCATCCTCCAGCTTTTGCTTCCTCCCTGAGTAGAGCCTGGCTGCTTCCTCCCATCCTTTTTAATTTAACAAAAAATAATAATAGAAGCCTGCCTGGCTTGTCCTCTATTCAAGGGCTGTTCACCCCATGGTGCTGTCTGAGGGCAGGACTTGGGCACAGCAGAGACAAGTGTCATGGCACTGCACAGAATTTCCTCAAGCCTTCATGAAATCAGCTTTCAGCCACTTGAAAGCACTTGTCCCTGATGATTTATCAGCAGCACCCTCTCATTTGAGCTCATGTTGCTGGATGGGGCTCAGTGTCCAGCAGAGCTAAGGACAGTGTTCTGAGGCTGCAGCTCTTGCTCTTGGTGTCTGAGGCTTTGCTACTGAGTTAAAATGACCAAGTAAATGTCTGGAAGAAAGGACCAGAGGGAAATATCTGTCCCAGTCTGCTCAGTCTTCTCATATTAAACAGTAAAGAATACTTAAGTGCTTAAAGTAATGAGGAAAACGAGCTGTGCTTTAACAAGTTCTCAATTGTGTGCAACAAGAGGTGATTGCCCCCATGTGTCAAAAAGCCATTCAGAGTCCTGCTGCCATCCCAGTCCGCTTTTAGACAAAGAGGCGGTGAAATCTTCTGTCCTTGTGCCTGCTAACACCATCTCAGCTGTGAGCCATGGTCTCAAGGACAAGACACATGGTGTGGATGGTCCAAGGCAGGCAGTGGAAGGGCTGCACCACCTCTCCATCATGCTGGAGAGCTGCAGGGCAGTTCAGCACACGAGGGGATTTGGCTCTGCTGGATAGATCTCAGCTGCTCTGGAAAACTGCAGCCTCTGCTGAGAGCTGCTCTTGCCTTATCAGCATTGGAGGGTGACAAGGACCCAGTTGCTTTTCCTGATAATGCAGCTAAAGGTTGCTGGTTACTGACATGCATATGAGGAGTTTGGCTGGATATCAAGGGGATTTTTTTCATGCAGCTGAGTACACACTAAGTCTCAATAACAAGTTTCATTGCAAACATAAGTTTTCAAATTTTGAGTTTGAAAGTGACCCTGCTACTCAGTTTAATCAAACAGTCTGTATCCAAGAGTGGTTTGATTCAAACATGTTTCTGAAATGAAGGAGGAATTTTTGCAGTCCAGTGCTGTACCTGGGTACAAATGTAAGGCTGATGGGAATCCGAGCTGAAACGGATGGTTCTTATCTCTTTGTGTTCCAGTGAAGGTTAGTATCCAAAATGAAGTGGAAGCACAGGACATGGAGGTTGTATTAGGCTTCTGAGGCTGTTAGATATGACCAAGGGAAACTGTCAAGAGACTAAAGAGCATGTGGAGACTGGTGGGGTGTTGTGGGCCAGTGGTGCTGAGCTCCCCTCAGTCTGTGATAAAGAATTTGTGTCTATGGCTCTTAGGGCTTTGCTTGCAGGAGAAGGAAACTGAGGCAGGGTGGGTGTTGGTCACTGGCTGAAAAGTTCACCTGCCTTCCGGTCTAAGTCTTTCTGCTCTTCCCATCTGCAATCACAACAGGACATGAGGAGCAGGAGGGTGAGAGAATTAACAGCAGCTATTTCTTTCCATACCTGTTGAAGAGCGGGAATGAAAGGCTGCTTCCAACTTTTTTTAGCTTAGCTTTTACAGGAGTTCTTTTGGCTTCAAGGGTGTCACTAAAGACTTATGAGCCACTGTAGGCCAATCTGCATTTGGCCATTCACGTGGTCCTTCTGGGGAGCTGGTGTTAAATACTGGGGTTATGCTGTGTAACTAACCGTTTCCATTCCTGCTTTTCAGATTTAACTGGCACAAATAAAGCAATGTCCTTTGTTAAATCAACTTGGAAGCGAATATTAAAAACAACCAACAAGCCCTAAGCTGCTGCAGCGCGGAGCAAACACGCGTGAGAGCTTGTGTCTATCATTTGGACAATGCTGATGCTTGGATCATGAGTGTTTTTATCGCAGGGAGTGCAATCTATCAGTGTGTCATTTGAGGCTTTTTAGATCCGTCTCGGGTCAGGGCTGCCCCAGTTTTAAACAGTGGCTCTGTTGCTCAGCAGCTTGGCTGACACTTTGTTCTGTTAATTCACACGAGCCTCAATTAAACCAGTGTATAATTTGTGGGCAAGGAGTTAAGAAAATTCTCGTGTTCAGTAATTAAGTTGGGAAGCCCAGAGTTTGAACTGAGAAATAAAGCACAGTCACATCCAGTCCAGCAGTCATATCAGCTGTAGTCCCTCAGTCTTATAATCCAGCTCCCCAGTCATATCGGCTCTAGCTGTCTTTTGTTTGTAGCCCCATGGATTAAGATGGTGGTTGGCTGTCAATCCTTGGCAAGGAGCCAGATCACAGTAGAAGAAACATGCTCCTCGTACTTCTCGCTGCAGCAGTAATCTTGGCACAAGGTGCCGCTTAAACCCAGTTGTGAGCACTCGGCTCTGTTACAGCAGCACAAACCCCAGAGCATACCCAGCTGATTGCTCTGGATTCATACTGGCATAACCAGGAGTAGAGGAGATGCTTCTCAAAAGGTTTCTGCACTTCAAGGTATTTGGCTAAAGTGATGTGGCATGATTAGGATGCTAAAAGCACTGTGATTAAAGATTAATTAAGAGGCGGCAGCACCGATGTTGCTGCTGTAGGGAAGTTGGTGGAGCTCAGGATGTACAATGGAACCGTTTCCTTTTTTAATACTTGATGTCTTAATAACTGTCTTCATGTATTACTGCAAAATAGAACGTGACCGCCCTAATCAAACGTTCACGTTTAAGTGGTATTGGTGCTGTTAATTAACTGAAGGTTTGAGAAGTTGAGGAAGTTAGGAGCTGATGTGCTTTCCCTCGCTGTGCTGCTAAGCCGATTCTCATTGATTTGTGCTCGTGAGTTAATCAGCCACCCGAGCACTTTAGTTATTCCATTTGCCTCGGTGCTTTCTTTGCTTGTAAGTGATAGCTTTTGAAGTTTATTAAAAGAATGAGTCATGTCGTAGCTTCCAAAGAATTTTCCCCCTCTCTAGTCATACATTTTTCATGATGCTCGAATCATAATCTGTATAATGAACACGGGGAAAATATTGCTATATGGAGCTGCGTCTGTACAGCTGAACTTTGGAGATACATATCCTATTATTTGCGTGGCTGGCTGCTCTAATATAAGAGCATTTAAAATCTTTTTCAGACTTCCAGAGCTGGGCTAAAAAAAATTAATGTACTCCCCTGTTTAGCACTCCTCTGGCTTGGTCTGCGCTTGGGCACAGTCAACCTGTTTCCATGCTGGCTCTGAGTTATGGTGTGAGGCTCTAATATCCTTTGCTTGGGTAGATTAACAGAGAAGGTCCCTCATAAATTTACTAGCGAGAAGGTAATTGCTTCCAAAACTTGTACAGTTTCTAATTAGCATCAGTCTGGTTCTTTTGTAGCCCTAGTTAAGTGCCGTGTGCTTTGCCTCGCTCTAATTTGAAGTGTTTGCAAAGGATCTGCCACTGTTTATAGCTGAACACGACATGTTCCCCTTTAATGGAGGTGAATTAGGTCCTGGGAGTGCGGCGTCAGTGGGGACCAGGTGCTGTGAACATCATGTGGATGCAAATGCCTCTTAAAAGAAGTGTTCTTCAGAGGAAGAACATGAGAACGCAAAACGTAATCACCCATAAAACTGTGTGAGCTCTGTTTTAAAGACCAGTACCTGATGGGATTTTGTGACTGGAATGAAATAGCTCAGCCAAAGAGCAAAGGCATGAAACCTCCAAGGGAGGTACCAAGGAGCTGCGCTTTTCTCTAGAAGAAAAGATGGGTCTTGGTGTGAGTTTGTCTTTTTTGGGTGGTGACAGGTTTGTAACCTGTGATGTGATAACCAGTAACCTATGGGTTAAACCAGTTGGATGAACCTTTAATGAATTTTGTCTGGAAATAAATAAAAATACATCTCAGTAGCCACATGCTGCTGAGCTGATTAATGAGAATTCTACTAAATTAGAGACAGTGCAAGGCAGTGAATTTCAGGTCATGGTGAAGAGTAAAATCAGTAATTCAGAAGGTTCCAGTGATCAAATCCCCAAAGGTCAAGCTGATCTCAACATGATGAGGCTGAAGTTGCTGTATTGGGATGTAGGAGAACTTGAGGGTTTGAGTTCCCTAACCAGTGATTGTTGCAAGGCATGAAGCTGGCTGCTGCAGGGATGGGTATTGCAGTGACTGGGAGCACTTCTGCTACAAGTAAACCCCTCAGACCAGCAGTGCTTGTGTCCTGGGTTTGTGTAGGGCTCAGAAGGAACACAAATCCCACTCCCCTGTGTTCTCCTTTGGTCCATTTGCTCTGTTGGATGGTGGGGAAGAGAGCTGGAGTAAGAATCCAGTATCTTGACTTAATACAGTTGAATCATAGAAGCACAGAATGTTTTGAATTGGAAGAGACCTTAAAGTTCATCTAGTTCTAACCCCCTGGCATGGGCAGGGATGACACCTGCTAGAACAGGTTGCTCAAGGCCCCATCCAATCTGACTTTGAACACTTCCACGAAAGTGTCTTCTGAGCGATGCCTCTTCTGAATCAGCGACTGGTTTGCATGTGCCTCCACAAACCATCAGGAAAGCTGTTATCCCAGAGACTTGTGCTCCTGCCTGCTCACACTAGTCAGCAACAGAGCTTTGCAGACCATCGGTGGTGGGAAACATCTCTCTGTGCTCAGCCCAAGGGGTGTTTGCGCTGCTCATCACAACCGTGTACTGGTACTTCCCACCCCATGGACTGGCTTTACCTGGTTTTCAGGTGCAGATACAACATGCCAGCACTGTGTGACCTTTACTTCAGCTGAGGAGCACTGGGGCCTTGAGGGGGTGTGAGCGATGGGTCTGGCCTTTCGGCTGGCAGACGCTGTCGGGTGGGAGGTCTGCAATCAGCACAAATCAATCTCGCACAAGAGTCCCTCAGTGTTTCCTGTGCACATTCGCTCTCACAGAGCAGCGATGGGATTACAGAAATCACTTGGATGTTCTTTGAGCAGAACAACACAAGCTGCTTTGTAATGTTGTCAATTCAGTTCTGCTTATTGGTAAACAATAGGAGTTTCTCTCCGGTGCCAGAGTGGATTTCACCCTCCCTCTGTGTAGGTGGGAGGCACAGCTGGAGATGGACTTTTTTTCCAAACAGTTCTCAGTATTTGCTGAATTAATTGAAGCACCAGATAGTAAGAGTGAGGTGAGCTGCAGGAAGTTCTTACAAACACTTTTGTGTTTCTGGGTGTTTGCTGGTGTGCTCAGCTCTGAAAAATAATCTGGTGTTCACCGGCTGTGTCTGCACTGCCTTTGCTGTGCTGCTGTTAGTTTTGTAGCTGGCTCATGGCTTTTAACATCCAGGAGTAGTACTGAGCACTGTGGAGAAAATGCCCCTCGTGTCCAGGGTAGAGGTCCTTTCCTGGAGCAGATAGGACTGTTGTCTCTAGAAGCCTCACACTGTCCTGTTGCATCAGTTCTTCATGAGATTTTGTTTCTGGTGGGTCATGTTTCCCAACCATATGACCTTCTCCAAGGGCCCTTGGTTGCTCAGGAGCAGGAGCACTCCAATTGGAGTGCTTCTGAAGCTACTTCCCAGGATTAAGACATTGTGTGTTAGTGTTGGGGAAGCCTAGACGTGCCATGGTTTGCTGATGTGTCACCGAGGGAGAGACTGATTGTTTGATGCCATCTCCAAATTGGTTACCTTCCCATAAGATACCGTGTGAAGGGGAGACCAAAGAGGCTGTTTTCCGGGTTTGCTGCAGCTGGTGGGCCAGTGCTTCCCTGAGACTGAGAATAAGCTGATGGTATCTGTGCTTCTTTCCAGGGTGTGACCTACTGTGGTGAAAGCTCGGCCAGCAACCTCACCATGGCCAACGTCCCATGGCACGAGGAGGTGGTGCGTTTCGTCCAGGAGCTGGTTGACCTCATCCCTGACTATGAAATTGCCTGTGAACATGAGCACTCAAACTGTCTCCTGATAGCTCACACAAAGGTGAGACACTGACAGTGTGTGTGCAACACTAGGTGCTAAATCTTCCTCAAAATGTTGCACAATTTGTTTGTTCCAACATGTTTTCATGTTTTCTCTCGTAGCTGGATGCTTTTTTTTTTGGGGGGGGGCGGTGTGGAAGAACAGCTTATATTGCAGAGCCTGCTGTGGAATAGTTCCTGAAACTGCTGCAGGTTGCAGTGGGTTGTAATAACTCTCAGCATTACCACAGCAACTCAGGCAAGAACATCTCAAGGCTCCGGGAAGAGCTCAGTGCAGTAGCTCATGTGCTTTGTCACACTGCTTTGTATTTTGAGAAAGGGGAGAACTAATATCATAGTCATGGATCACCTGGTTTGCCTTGGTTCTGATCTGTCATGGTGTGTTTCAGGAGTGTGCACAGCTCAGTAAGGAAACTCTCCAGAATAGGGTTGGGCAGAATTTTTTATAGAATGCATTGGGTTGGAAGGGACCTCCAAAGGTCATCTAGTCCAACACCCCTACAATAAGCAGGGACATCTCTAACCAGAACAGACTACCCAGAGCCCCATCCAGCCTAACTGTGTATGGCTCTAGGGTTGGGGACTCAACCACTTCTCTAGGCAGCCTGTTCCAGGGATCCAATCCCACATAGATTCAACAACTTTTTCACAGAATTCTTCATAAGACAAGGTCTCCAGCCCTCTGGTGGTTTTCATGGCCTCTTCTGGACCTGCCTCAACAGTTCTTCATCCTCCTTATGTTGAGGGCTCCAGAGCTGGTCTCACCCAGGCAGAGTAGATGCCACCAGAATTCTCCTTCCTTTAAACCAGAGTTGAAATACTGTGGTTTTCTTCCTTTGGAGAAATAATTTTGTCAAAAGATAGGATGTGTATGTTAACAAGGGATGCTCTTCCCTTGAAACTGGAACTGCCTTTCTGCAAATGTGTTTTGCAGGACAAATGAAGCAGCTACAACAATCAAACTCCATTCTAATGTTGGAGAAGGGGTGATGCTGCTACCTGCTCACACCAATCTAGCATCCCCTATGGTACTGGAGTGTTTCACAGGCCAAGTGTGTCTCAGTAGCCTGCCTGGGTGTAAAATCACAGAACATTAGGGATTGGAAGGGACCTCCAAAGATCATCTAGTCTGAAACGGTTTGATTTAACCATGGGTCCCTTCATAAATCAACACAACGTGAAGTACCAAGGGGGAAAAAAAATAAAGGAGCAAAATATGAGGAATGTCAGGTACAGTTTGGCTTTTGGAGCTCCAGGAAAGTTTAATGGAAAGACAATAAAAATGTACCATAATGTACTAGCCATGCAGCTGAGGGAACAGCAGTATGCTAATGGGATCTTTGCGTGTTCTTCACCTGTGTTTGTGGAAGTTGTAGGCACTCTTGTGTCTCTGGTTTAAATGGGAGCTGCTGGTGTAGGGCTTCCCGTGTCGGGGGATTCACGGTGCACACTGTGAAGACCTGGTGAATGAAAATCACTGCTTGCAAAAACTCCAAAATATTTGAGACTGGTGTTTGAAAATTGATAGAGTCTTGTGGAGAACTTCTGCACAGTTGCAGAGCTGGTGCTTTTGCCATTTTATGGAAGAGCTGTAGGGGAGCAGAGCGGCACGCAGTACCTGGCATTATTTCTGTCCTAACTCACCTACAAGTTGCTTTATTTACAGTTCTCAGTCTTGGCTGTTGCCACTGGCAACTGTGCCTGAGCAAATCCTGGAATGCAAAATACTCTTCTCTGTTCTAAGGTGTCGGGCCGAGGGAAATGAAGGGAACATGTTGCCTCCCTAACTTACTGATGCATAATGGAGGGAACACCGTAAGTAATGGGAATAGATTGATACTGGCCCAGGAGGAATTCGACAGCTGCTTTGCTTTCCAGAGCTATTAGCAGAGAGTGTCTTTTGGAAACGATCTATACTTGGTACTAAAACAACTAATAAAAAATAAATTTATTTCCATTGCATTTAATTCTGAATTTCAGGCTCCAGTGGAGAATAAAATTTGTCACTGTTTGTTATTTGCTGAAAACCTGTGCTCTGGGAACAATTAAACTGCAGTGAGTAATTGCAAAATCAAAAGTACCTTAAGAAAGTTAAAGAGTTTCAGGAAGGCAGTAATAAAACTCATTAGGAAACATGATTTATTTCACAGTGTTTTGCTAGGTCTGAGCTTTGAGGTGTTCAGACCACACTCATTAATTTTAAACTCCAGTGTTAGAATGCCAGCAAGTACAAAAGAGTCTGGAAGCGTCAGAGAAAGAAAGCATCTTGCTTGTAGCCTCTGCTCCTTAATTTATGAAGAATCATTGATTGGCATCTGCTTATTCGAGGAATAACAGTTCTAGGATTTAAGTTCTCAAGGCCAGGAAATTTAGGTGGAAAAGGGGATTTTAGATAGAGGAAGCAGCACTTTTAGTGTTTTTCTCTTCTCAGGAAATCAGGAGGTGATACAGAGATAGAAGCTTGTTGCATTTTTGGGGGTTCCTAAGTAACTTAAAAATCTACCATTACACTGTCAAGTCTTTTCTTACACACTTTTTTTTGGGTGGTAACTGAATATCAGCATCTTAAGCCTGAAGGAGTAACAAAGACAAGTAGGGAGGGTTGAGTACAGCCCTTCTTTAGCTTGGTGTGGGCTCCCAGGAGAGAGATCTCTTCCCTGTCTCCATTCTCCCTCCAGTTTTCTGCTCCCCCATCATGCTGGCTTCCATCTCTCCTTGAGAGATGCCTGGTGTGTTTTGTCTTCATCCTTCTGGATTCTTTTCTTTAGCAATAGTGAGTGCTACATTCTTGAGTAATTATATTTCCTTTGTAGCAAATTCTATAAACACCACGGGACAAAAGAATCTAATTTATTACAGCGCTTTTGAACTAATTGGTTGAGATATTGAGACAGCAGCAACTTCATAATTTAACGGTTAATTCAAGTAACCTTTTCCAGAGACCTGAGGCAGCTGCTTTTCTTGGGCTGTAGCAGTACGTGTATCCTTGAGATGACCGTAGCAAGAGCCTGAGTAGGAGGAATGTACTGCCACTGCCTAGCAGCAAAGACCTTTTGGCCTGAAAGTTAGTGTCTTGGTAGTTTCTAGAATAAAGCCCTCTGCCCTCTTTGTTGGCTTTGCTTTATGCCTGTGTTTACCACCCTCTTCCTTGTATCTGAACCTTCACCTGCCAATTATCTCATAGATTCATAGGATACCAGGTTGGAAGGGACCTCACGGATCATGTAGTCCAATCTATCAAGCTAAAATTCCAGTTTAAATTTGCTGTCCCAGCAGCTTGTCCATCTGGGTCTGAAAACTGCCCAATGTGGGGCCACTGACCCTTTCCCTTGGGTGATTATTCCGGTCTCTTGGACTCCAGTTGGAATCTCCCCAAGAGTAACTTAAACCCATCACCCCTTGTCTTTTCCATGTGACTCCTTGTAAAAAGAAGGTCACCATCTTCTTGGCAGCCACCCTTTAGGTATCTCCATCCTTTTTTGCCTTAATACATGGATACATTTGACTTCCCCAAGCACATCCAAGTCCCTTCCCTGGATGCAGATGTTTCTTTATGGTGCAGGCGCAGTCCTGAGCTTCAGACCTCCCTTCGCTCACAAGTTGGATTATTGCCCTGGGTTAGTGTTGTGTTCACCAGTGTATCAGGGTGAGCCTGGCATCCACGAAATTACACAAGGCAAATGTTTTTTGGAAGATCCCTGTAATCACTTCACTTGCTGTAACCAACATACAGTGCTGGGGACACCTCCGAGGCAGGTGCCATGGATAGTTTGAACAGAAATGAGTTAAGGGTGAGACAGCAGCCTGGCCAAAGCTGCCCATCACTCTCCATCAACCAAGAAGTCTTCCCAAAAAGGAAAGCAAAAAAGGAATCAACCTTTTCCTTCCCACTGGGTTTCAAAGCATCAACTGTGTCTGTGCTATGGGGGATCAGATGGGACGTAAAGGCTTCACTTGCATCTTGGCTGTGCTTGCAGAAGGCTCAAGAGGTTGGGTGAAAGGCGCTGAAGTTGTTCCATGCTGAGCATTTCATCTATATTTAGGGAGGAAAAGGAAGCACTTAACGACCAGCTGCAGATCGACTAACAAGGGTTATATTAGAGAAAAATAGTCCAACACATTTTACTTCATTTCCTTCCTGCCTCGCAAATCATTTGGAGAGCAGAAGCTATCCTTGTGATCCAGCGTCCCGGATCCAGAAGTTGGATCACATTCCCTTCCCACTCGCCCATCAGTTACCTCAGTACCTGTGGCAGCATCACAGTAGAAGGCAGGAAAGAAGCTTGGGTTGCTGCTTTGTGTGAGAATGTCACCAGAGAGGGGTTAGAGGCTGATGCAGGGGATGGGTTCACTCCCCAGCTGAGAACAAGGTGTCTCAGTAGCCAAAGAACAGCTCTGGTGCAGTTATGACTATGAAATGTTATGTTTTCTGAAGGTTTGGGGCTTTTTCTTTCTGTTGTCTCCTTCCAAATAGGAAGGTGGCTCTGCTGTGCGTGATCTGTTCATTATTAGAAGAAGATCAGAGTTGTGCTAAAGTAATTCAGTCTCCATCCATCGGAATTAAAAATGTCTGGATGTAGCTCTGTTTTAATTGGCAGACGAGATGTTCCGCTCTGCAGCAGGGAGGGATTAAAAAACCAAACTGCAATCATGGATCTTTTATTTAGAGTAAGTCACGCAAGATTAGATGTAATAAATAGAAGTTAATGAGCTGCAAAAGAAGGGTCTAGTGCTGGTGACCCAGTCCCCCCAGCAGTGCTGGGATGGTTCAGTGCTGATTTGGCATCACCTGTGTTTCACTCTCTTGGAAAATACAACAGCAGATCCCATTTCCAGATGTGTTTCATCTACATTAACAGATCTGATTGCTGATGAGCCCTTATTTCAGATTATCCCTATAGACTGGGTTGGAAGGTATCTTGAGGATCATCCAGTCCAACCCTTTAAGCTAAAGAAATGCAGTTGAAATGAGCTGGCCCAGCAGCCTGTCAAGCTGAGCCTGAAAACTGTCTCAAGTTGAGGAACCCACCACTTCCCTGGGAAGACCATTCCAGTGCCTAATTGTTCTAATTGGGAACAATCTTCCTCTGGAGTCCAATTGGAATCTCCCCAGGAGCAACTTGTACCCATCACCCCTTGTCTTCTCTATGGGACCCCTTATGAAAAGGGAGTCTGTCCTCTTGGCAGCCACCCTTTACATCCTGGGACATGGGGATAGGGTCCTCCCTAACCCTTCTCTTGTCAAGGCTGAACAAACCCAGCTCTCTCAGCGTTTCTTGATATGGCAGTCACTTATTTCGATCACTGAACGTGAACTGCCCGGGTACTTTTTGTTTCCACGCCAGGGCTTGGGGTCCCTGCACATTTTTTATATGACCCCACAGGCATGGGATGCAGTAAGGCTCTTGCCTCTGTGTGCCTGGTGTCTGTTGGGACTGGTTATTCCCTACCCATGCACACATTTCTAACTTAATAACCAGCTTAATCTTCATTGCTTCCCCCTAAAGCCTGAGGTTACAACTGGTAATTAAAATGAAAAGTTTTTTAGCTTTTTAACAAGTGAGATGACCCTGTTAAGATTAATTTATCTACAATATTTCTTCTGCTTTTCCTGAATGACTCCAGTTCAGCCACTTCCACTGTCGAACAAAGGGAGCCTTAAATAATCGTGAGCCTTAATTAGGTGAGGAACTGTGTGTGATAATTCAGTGAATTATTTGTTTGACTTGGAGAGCTTCATACTGGCAGGTGGTGAAAATAGTGGTAGCAGTTGCATAATGCAGGAGCTTTGCACTGCCATTATATATGATCTGTTTAATAATATCCTCTGAGGAAGTGTAGAAGCTGGTTTGTTTGTTTGTTGCAATTATGGACTGTCTTCAGATTTCAATTAAGGAGCTCAGGACTGTGGCCATCAACATAATTTTTCCAGCTGAGAAGTGGCTGACAGTGGAGACCAGCTATAGTAATCCAGGAGCTGAAAGCTGCTGCATTGCAAGTCTGGGGTGGTAGCTGGTTCCCATGTAGCGTGGCATCTCCATTTCCCTCTAGACATCTCCTGTTTGGGCACCACTGGTGTTCCGTGGTATCTGAGCCAGATAACCGTGGGAAGGTGTAATTTGATTTTTGTGCAAGTAAAATCACAAAGGTAAAACTGACAAGTCAGTCATGATGAGAGCAGGACAATCCCACCGATCCCAGCTTTGCCCACAGCCTTGGCTGCTGCGGTCTTTGAATTCCTGCAAGAGCCCAGCTGCTCTGTCTAGACAGTTCATGAGACTCCTGCCTGTTCCTCATAGAAAATCCAGATGTGCCTGGTACCTCACTGGTGTGTGGATGCAGTTCTCAGGGCAGTTCTCTGCAAGCTTTGTGCTATTTCTTTAGGACTGATCCACTGCAGCAGACTCAGGGTCTGTTAGTGTCCCCTCTTTGGAAGAGGAAATCAAAGGGGTGATGGGTGTTACCTGCTGCTCCACCACACAGCCAGCTGTGACCAGCATAAAAAATAGCGGGGCTGAATTTATTTGTATTCTCATACATTCACATCTCTATACAGTCATATACTCATGTATATGAATATCTGTACTCTCACACTAATATATGTTCATATATATTCATATGGATCTATTTTTACATAGCCGTATGTGAATATTCACACACATCACTGCACATTGATGAAACTTGTGGTGTCTTGATGCTGCTGAGCTGTTCCAATTGCTGCCGGGGTTCTAGGGACAGGAGCATTTCTACTAGTGATTTTTTTTTTTTCTCCAAATATTCTTAATACAAACCTTGTATTGAGCCTGTGTGGGACAAGTAGCCTTCAGTGACCCTGTGAGCTCCCCTGGCCTGAGATTCACACTCTGCACAGCCGGCAGGAGGCTTGGGAATGAGTTCTTGAGTTTCAGGCTGGTAGATACATAAGCACGGAGTTAAAAATTAATAAATCTGCTTAGGTCTTGTGCACAAAACCACACTCTGTCTCCCCAGAACAATTTTCTTCCTTAATAGCAAGAGAATATAGTTAAGCCCAGCAAAGAAATTATCTCAAGGAAAGCTGCTGAAAAACAGAATAGAATATCTTTGAGTTAATTTGGAGAAGCAGTCAGGGTAACTTTTCTCAGGAAAGACTACAAATGGAGAGTAGTGGCAGGGTGTTATCAGTCCTTCTATGTGTTTAAATGCAGGGACTGTCATGTTTGCAGACTCTGAATGCATTAATTCCTTAAAAAAACAGACCGCCACAAAGTCTGTGCACAGAGTGGTGGTGTTGTGGGGTCTTTTGCGGGGAAAGTCACCAAATGCATCTAGCAGCCCTGGCTCGGACAGTAGTGTTGCTGTTGCTACTTGGCTTGTGGGTGGCAGCTGGGCGAATGGGCTTTGCAGATGTTGCTGGACCCATCGGCTCCATGGAGAGAAGAATTGGGGAGCAGGACACCCCAGCAGCACGGAGTCCCTGTGTGAGCTGTCTGCTCATGTTGCTTGGCTAGGATTTCAGAGAGGACACTCCATCGTTTCTAAATTCTAAGAGCTGAGCTGGCAGTTGAGTTTAATTTGGTTTGTGGGGACAGGATATAAAAGTGCAGCCTGGGAAGCATTGGACCTGCCGGCCTTGTAAAAGCTGAGTTTGTGGGACTTGTGCGTTTCACAGAAGCCTCTGATGTCTCTTGTTCTGTGCAAATGGAAATGTGTTGACTGAAGCATTTTGCAAAGCCAGGTTTTAAAATGCTGGAAAAAGTAGCTAGCAAAGCTGTCAGAGGAGCAGTGGGTTCTCACCAGCTTCTGTGCCTCCCTACAACTGAGGCATGTGCTGTTCTTCCTGCTTACCACTGATTGACCTGTGAGGTGACTGTAGTCTTTAAAACTACATGTAAACCGGCTGTATTTAACCATTAAACCCTGTGCATCTGCCTGGGGAGGATTCCATTTGTGAGACTACTCAATCTTCGTGTCCTCAAGTAATTAAAGAGTAGCTGCTGCAAGACCCAGAGCTCTGCTTTCGCCTCCCAGTCTTCCAGCTGCTCTATCAGGGAAAGGTTCCTCATGGATCCTTTCCCCACTGGGGATGGACTCTGTCCTTCCAGCAGAGGATTCGCCCTACTGCTCTGCTTTATTCTCTTACACAACCCAGAGTATTTAGTCCTTGCTGGGAAATACGTTTAACTCTTATTCTGTGTATTGAGAAGCCAGATTGAATGGATAGAGAAACCTCCTCGTTTCAGTGTCTCTCTTTTTTTCTCTGAAGAAAATACATTATTATCCTCATTAGCACAAACTTAATTGATTTTTGGCTGGCTTCCATTCCTCAGCGTTAGCGTTTCATGTGTTGCCTTCTCTGCCTTCGATATTTTATCCCTTGGTGTAAATCCCATGTTTATTTGTCAGCAATGCTGCATGGCCAGAGGAATGTAGTAAATCGTGCTGCTGTATTGTCTTCGATACGATGCTGCGTTCTTCTCCCTCCGTGAATTGCTTATGCAAACATGTTGATAAGAAAAGAAATACATCGTGTGGTTCTCCTCCTTCATGAATGTTGATGGGTTTCTGTAGCAAGGAGCTTTTCTCTCTGCAGTTGGTGCAGCTGTAAACCTCCTGTAGAAGATAATGAGAAGAAATTTCCTTTTCATATCTATTCTTGTGAGTTCCAAAAGGAAAGGGAGGTGGTAGCCATTGCATTGCTGATGCTCCCGGCTAACTTGGCTCTCCAGTTTGGTCCTGATTGCCTTTGCAGTAAATATATTTCTCCTGCTATGGGCTGCTTGAGGGACTGAACAACACAACCCCAGGATCCTTTTGTATCATTGCTCTGAGGCTCCCCTGACTTCAGCCATGCCATTCCTGGAAGAGGTGGAAACCCCTGCCACATGTCCCCAGTGATGGTCCAGCCTCAAACCTAGACCTTTTCTGAGCTTGAAGGCCAGTACTGGGGGGACCAGAGCTCTTGTGCTGGCTCCCATATCATCTCACTGCTTGAACAGAGCCCTCAGTGAGGGTGAGTTAGATTTTCCAGACAACACAGCCTGGCTTCAGAGCCAACTGTAGGAGTTTTATTGGCTTTTTTTTAATGTTGGCTTTAAAAAAAAAATGAGGGAAGGTTTGCAGCCCTTTGTCTTGTGTCGATGTATTTATAATCTTAAAAGACTTAACCAGGTGGTGAAACATTCAATGAAACACCCAACTGCACTAGTGCAGAGTAACACTGATGTTTATTACTTTGTGTGGACATTGTGAAACTGTTTTGAGTCTGAAGTCTTTGATTATCTCTGGAATAACAACTAAATTGTTAAAATCCAATCTGTAAATCTTGTGGGTACTTGAGGCTGTTCTCCTTCTGCCACCCCATGTTTGGTTTTTATTCCTCAGCAGAGGTAATGGCTTGCCATGACACCCTTAAAGGATTGCTCCCATTTCTTGGTGTTTTATAGCCGTGCTAGTGCAGAACTAAAAATATTTACTATTATTTAATCTGCTGTTGTAATGAATCCCAGGCAGCCTTCATTTGGGTGGTCTGGTGGGGCTGGTACTGGCACTGTAGTCTGCAGCAGATAGCTCCCAGCCTGAGCAGCTGGGTAGTTTCATTTCCTGCAGGGATTAGTCCCCTCTTGGGCAATTTCATGTTCTAGGATTCTGGAGAAGCGGGTCTCTACCAGTGTTTGGGCTGGAGGTGGTGGTTGCAGTCCATACTCTTGTTTCAGCTGCTCTGGGTGGCACCAGTATCTCCTGTATCTCTTGACCATGGGTTAATAGCTCATTGCAAGCTCCCCCTCCCACCCCCAGATTAGAACATCCCATTGGGTTCAAGTGAATTAAAGTCTTGGTGGCTTTTTAGTACTTCATGTGCTGCAGTTCTTTTAATTGGTCTCTAGGGGAGGATAGACCCATCTGGGGACCCAACTGAAGTGTTAGGAGCGCTCCAGACCCATTGTGGGAATAACCTCTGGAGATCATAAACAGCTGTCCCGGTGAATTAAAGGCTTTGCTGGACCTTGTGGTTGGGCTGGTTTGGTTTAGGTTGGAAGGGACCTCAGAGATCATCCAGTGCCAACCCCCTGCCATGGGCAGGGACACTTCTCACCAGACCAGGTGACCATCCAACCTGACCTCAAACACTTCCAGGGAGATGGAGCAGCCACAACCTTCTTGGGCCACGTGTTCCAGTGTTTCGGCACCCTCACGGGGAGGAATGTCTTCCCAAGGTCTAGAAGTCCCTTTAACTTGTGTGAGAATTTTCTCAGTATTAGCAAATCAGCTCTGGAGGAGCAGGGAGTCTACACGTGGTGTGAACTCCATCTCCCGGCACCTCCACTGCAGTGGAAGGGACATTCAGATCTCCTGAGCCTGGGTCCTGTTTGGGACCTGCTGCTTTTCAGGTGACATGGTGTCTCCTCTACTCCTGCCTGTGCACACTGCAAGAGACCCATCGCCTCAGTGAAACACAGCCTCTGAAATGTGGCTGCTGCGTTAATGTGTAAAGAAGGAGTTTTGGGTGAGTTTATTCATAGCCAGACTTGTTCCCCACCATTATGACTCTGCTGTCTCATGTCTCTGCTCCGCACAGAGGATGACTCCTGCAAGGATTTGCCATGATTGCGCAGGCAGCGATAGATCAGCCGTAGCAATGGTTGATGGCAATTTTTTTGTGGGTGTCAGCAGTTTTCCCAACCAAAAAAGCTTTTAGCTCTTGGGCAGAAAGTCAAGTGACATTTTAAATGCAAAGCCATCAGGGGGTTGAGGGGGGAAAAAAAAAGGCTGGGAGTTGGTCTGTTTTCCATCCCTTATGGTTTTTTTTGGGGGGGATGAAGTGCATAATAAGCTGTTAGCTCAGATAAATCCTAATTGAGGATTCAGTCAAGGCTGTTGCTAAATTAGCAGAGCAGGTCTGCTAGACAAATACAGCTTCAGTTTGTCAAAATAGAAGCAATTCTTAAAATTATCCTGTGGAAAGAGGATTCATGTCATTAAACCCTTTTATCTTGCCTGTTCCCAAACACAGCTCTCTTGTCCCTTTCGAGAATCACCCAAATCTATCCCTGTCACCGCAGCACGTGGGTCTGGTGTGGATCCGGTACTGTTTTGTCAGGCTGTGGCTACTCTGGGGTTGGTGTCACACACTCTGAACAGGGGCTTTCGTTGACCTTGGAAAGGTCCCTTCATTATGTGGTACCTGGGCATCCCTTAAATTCACACATTTCCTCCAGGGTTCTTCCAGTTCCTCAAACCAAGGTCTTTGAGGTGTTAGTGACACTTGGCCAGTGCAGACCCATCTGGGAAGCCTTTGGGATGCACATGGAAGAGTTCCTCCAGGCACAGTGGTGGCAGGATGTGATAATTTGAAGTGTCCAGCAAAGCACCCAACAGTAAGACCTTCACAGAGGTTGTCTGCTAGTAGACAGCACCAAGTGACTAGAGCTGTGTCAGTGTGTGGTGTCAACCCCTGTGGTGAAATGGGGCTCAGAAACTGAGTTCTGGGTATTTGTCCACATGAATTCTTTTTTTTTTCTTTGTTCTTCTATTATAACTGTTACTGTACATTGACAGTTTGAGTTATTCTGCACCTCAAGTACTGGGAGCAGTTTGGGTACTGCAGTACAGGAAGGACTAGAAGGTGCTGGAGAGGGGGCAGAGAAGGGCAGCTGAGCTGGTTAGAGGTCTGGAGAACAGGTCTGATAGGGAGAGGCTGAGGGAGCTGGGGCTTTTCAGCCTGGAGAAGAGGAAGCTGAGGGGAGACCTCACTGCTCTCTACAACTACCTGAAGGGAGGTTGTAGTCAGGTGCGGATTGGCCTCTTCTCTGTAGGGACTAGCAATAGGACAAGACAAAATGGGGTCAGGTTGTGCCACAGGAGGTTCAGATTGGATCTTAGGAAAAAGCTCTTCCCAGAAAGAGTGGGGAGGCCTTGGAACAGGCTGCACAAGGAGAGAGTGGAGGCACCGTCTCTGGAGGGTTTCAACAACCAGGCAGCCAGGATGTTTCAGGAGATGGGTTAGTGGTTGAGGTTTTCCAGGTGCATGGTTGGACTTGCTGATCTTAAAGGTCTTTTCCAGCCTTGATGATTCTATGGTTAACTTCTAGATGGCTTTACGCTCGACCTTAATGTGGCTAGAAAATCGAAAAAGACCATGGCTGGGTAACCAGTTTACCAGTTTAACGTGCACCCAGCTTCTTGTAGCATAACTGGGGGATTTGGTGGCCTTTGTTGCTCTATGGATCAGTAACCTTTTTCTTTCACTTCCAGTTCAAGATCAATGGCCAGTGGTACACCTGGATTGACTACGAGCACTTTCAGGAGCTGGTGCAGGAGCACGAGAGGAGCAGTGGCTCCAAGATGTTCTCAGCGGCTGATTACACTGCCAGGACTCCTCACTGGGCGTTGTTTGGGTCCAGAGAAAGGGGGTTTGATCCCTTGGATGTCAGACACCAACAGAGGAACAAAACGAGAGACATCTCTGGGTGCTGAGGTTGAGTTGGGCCTCACTGAACTCTAGCTGGCTGGCTACTGAGCTTTGGTCTCCAGTTCTGGGCAAACACTGGTTTTGAAGCTATTCACCAAGATTTTTCTGAGTTTTCATTCTTCCCTTCTTGGATGAAAATATTTATCGTGTTCTCTCACTAGGTAGCTAGAGGGAAACCAGGCAGAATGGCAGCCAGGTCCATGTCCTGCCTGCTTGTTCCTCCTGGGGTCTGTCTGACATCTGGAAGCTGCTCCAAGAGCAATTTGGGCAGCGTTTGCTCCTGCAATTACACTTGAATTGCCTTGTGCTTGCAGCAGATCTTTCAGCACACATATCTGAACTCAATCCTCTTAGACGAGTGATGATACAGCTTAATACCAGCTGCCATCAGCCTCTGTTAGGGCTGAGAAGGACCAACCAGTGTGAGCTGCTCTGGATGGGCTGGGGAGCTTGGCTTCTGGTGGGAGTGGGGAGGTTTAAACTGCTCTCCAACAGCAGCAGCTGGTGCCTCACCTGAAATTGCTTTGTTTAGAGTTAAATCAGGTTGGCTCTCACCAGGGAGCTTGTGCAGGCTGGAGGCTGTGGGTTTAGTGGGATGGGCTGCACTTCTGAAAAAGTGATCTTTAGTTAAATGTGAGGTCTCTTCTCTTCTGCCATAAAGGATCCCAGTCTGGGAGAACTTTTCCAAAGTCGTCATTTTGGGATCAGCCCCTGCCCTTTTGATGGTGACGCTCTGTCACTTTATACATATTTGACCTAACTGAGTAAAACCAACCCAATTTCCATAGGTTTCCATCTGGATCAGAACCAGCCTCCAGCTTGTGGTGCTGCTCAGGGTGCATGGAGGGATCTCCATCCTCCTTACTGCCCCTGGGGCTGCTCTAGACCCCCGCTAAAGAACTGCTCTTCCTCTGGCTTGGGGTGTTTTGCCCAATGCTGAGGCGCAGTGTGCTTCCTGGATGTCGTTCCCAGTGGAGAGGGATCTGTTGCTTCCATATCCAACCCAGAGGCTCAGGAGGTTCCATCCTACAGGCAAAATGGGCAAAAATTATTTGAAATAATAATTACCACTTAAAACCAGGAAGCAATTGAGGAGCCCTGTGCCCTGTCTCCAGTGCCAGGTCCAACTCATCCTCCTTGGCGGAGGCTGGCATCTCTCCTCCTTGCACTGCAGGCTTGGTCCAGCCCTGCTGCTGCTGTGCCCTGACTCATGGGGTGACTCATTCGGGATGGGGGTTGCGTTTCAGTTTTGAACGATAAATATATTTGTTTCCAAAAATCTCCAGCAGGAAAACATCCCCTAAACAGAAAACTGTCATCCATCAGCTTTGTCTTCATCTGGCTCTGCTCCTAAATCATTTACGATGGTGGAGCTGCTTGTTGTGCTCAAGGGGAAAGGAAGAAGATATCAGAATTAATTGATGGAAGGGCAACTGCAAACTGAGCCAGGAGCTGGCAAAGGCTGCAGAGCCCTGCGGGAAGGAACCTGACCCGGCTCTGGGAGCACGTGCTGCTCTCGAAGTCGCTGTGATGAAGGGGAGGAATTAATCCTGGGAAAATATTTCAAAGGAAGTATTTGTGTGACTGAAGCTCAGCTTTCATGTAGGTAGGAGCTCGCTGTTGGTTTTTTTTTTTTTCTCTTCCTCCTTGCTCTTGTCTCTGTCTCCATCCTGGCCAAGCAAGACAGACCAGTGACCACTCACTGCTGCAGGCGTAGAGGTGGCAGGAGCTCTTGGGTCTCATTTCCAGCTGTGACAGGGTATTTAGAAGAAGATGAAACCCATGCCAGGTTCCTTCAGCCAGGCTGAATCTTCACTCTCAGAATCATGGGAGCAGTGGCACAGTCTGAAACCAGTGAGAGCAGAAAGCTGGGGTGGCTTTCTATCTGTCATCAGCCACTGTCCCCTCCCAGGTAGCCCAGTCCCCATTCCAGTGTGAGGCACAAGCCTATGTGACTGCATCCTCCAGCTTCGGATGGGAGCCACTGTGCTTGGGTTGTCTCCTTGGTGTTTAGACAATCCCAGCTTCTCTCTTCATCCCAAAGCTTTTCTCTGTTATGGGGGAGCCTGGGCAGGGTGCAGGGAAGGGCTCCCTAAGTCCTGCAGCCACTGCTGCTACGGGTGGCCAGTGACACAGCAGGACCCTGGAGATGCAAAGAGTTGGAGGCTGAGAACAGTTATATTTAGTCTGGTGATTTAAAGCATTTTCCCTAGAAACTGCTGTTCATGTTGGGCTGGGGATAATTTACTGGCGCAGCAGGCTTTCTATTAGTTTTACTATTTATTCTTTTTTTTAACAAAAGCCTGTCCTGAGTTCTCAGCTCTATCCCTCGGGTCTCACATCCCTGCTGTGACTTTCTCTGGTTCCTGGCCCACCCTCTGACTGCTCTCCAGGAACCAGTGGAGCCAGAGCTCCCTGTGCTGCCATTCACAACAAAGAGGGACCTGCTGTGTGTGTCCCTGACAGAGTATCGCTGTGCCTGACCTGGCCTTTTTCTTTTATACCTCTCAAAACCCAATGTGCTGGCCTGGAAATGCCGTGGGGTACCCCTTCCTGGGGTACCCAGCCTTCCCAGGCTCCAGCCTTCCCAGGGCTGGAGCATCCTTTCTCTTTCTGTCTCCAGCCTTCTTATCTTCAGTCTACCACAACTCTATAGATGGATTAGAAGTGTCCAAACTAGTTATTCTCCATGACAGAGCCCCCAGGACTGCCGCAGGCTCATCTGAAGGATCTTACAAGGTAAATGAAGACTTACTCCTGCAATTGGGGTGTCATTCCTGCATAGGGCTCCCATTTCCACTGGGAGGTTTGGTGGGTTGCAACACAAAGATGCCAAAAGTTGCTGGATCTCCTATAAAGAGGGTTTGTGATGGCAGGAATGAGCTATAGCAGCTGATCTCTTGTCCCAGCTGCACTGGTGCAGTCCAGCTCAGAGAGGAGCCAGGAGCAGTCATGTTGGCCTGGGGGTTTCTGGTTTTCCATGAAATTGAGATCGAATCTCTTCTCAGATTTAAGTAGATCTTTTTCTTTTAATTTTCTCTTACATTTTCTCTACCTTCTACCTTCATGTATTTCAAACTTTTAAATGAAGAAAGTAAATAACCTTTGAGGGTTTTTGTAAATAAACTGTTCTTTCAAATGAAGAAGGAAATTTTTCAGGTTTCACAACCTAAATGGGAACATTTGGACTGGAAGGTTTGCTGGGAGGGGTCTTTCCTCATGGACAGTGTCTGCTTCAGCTGTTGGGGTTTGTTTTTTTTTTTGACCACATCTGGAATATTGTGGCCAGTTCTGTGCCCCTCAGTTCCAGAAGGATACAGAACTGCTCGAGAGAGTCCAGTGCAGAGCCACAAAAAGATGATGGAGTGGAACATCTCCTGATGAGGAAAGGCTGAGTGAGCTGGGTCTCTTGAGCTTGGAAAAAGGAGACTGAGGGGTGACCTCAGTAATGTTGATAAATACAGAAAGGCCAGGTGTCAGGAGGATGGAGCCAGGCTCTTCTCAGTGGCACCCAATGATAGGACAAGGTGCAATGGGTATGAGCTGGAACAGAGGAGGTTCCACATCAATATGAGAAGGAACTTCTTCACAGTGAGACTGACAGAGCACTAGAACAGGCTGCCCAGGGGGGTTGTGGAGTCTCTTTCTCAGGAGATATTTACAACCCACCTGACCATGTTCATAGAATCACAGAATCATTAGATTCTGCCAGAGCAGGATCACCTAGACCAAGTCATACAGGAACATGTCCAGGTGGGTTTCAAACATTTCCAGAGAAGGAGACTTCATAACCCCCCTGGGCAGCCTGTTGCAGTGCTCCATCACCCTCACTGTAAAGAAGTTCCTTCTCATATTTATGTGGAAACTCCTGTGTTCCAGCTGACACCCATTGCCCCTCATCCTATCACTAGAAGACATTGAGAAGAGCCTAGCTCCATCCTGTGCATCCTGGATCTAGTTGATCCCCCTGGTAGCAGGGGGATTGGACGGGATGGTCTTTCAAGGTCCCTTCCAATCCCTGATGTTCTGTGATTTGCTATTTTCACGTCATTCCTCATCTCATTCCAGGGCAGCTGCCACAACATCCTGGCTGTTGGAAGCCAAGACTGTGGATGGTGCTAGGGTCTCCCCCCATTGCACAGTGGCTGGTGCATCTTTCGAATTTAGCTTTCTAAACCACACAAGATCCTTTCCTTGGCAGGTCCACATCACAACGTGACAGTGTAAGAAAGACCTTGAGGTGTTGGAATTAGGACAGAGAAGAGCAACGAAGGTGGCTAAGGGATTGGAGAACATGACTTATGAGGTGAGGCTGAGGGAGTTGGGATTGTTCAGCCTGAAGAAGAGTAAACTGAGAGAAGATCTTACTGCTCTTCACAGCTACCTGAAAGGAGGCTGTAGGGAAGCCAGCGTTGGCCTTTTCTCCCAAATAGCAGAGGATAAGACAAGAGGAAATAGCCACAAGTTGCAGCAGGGGAAGTTCAGATTGGAAATTAGGGAAAATGTCTTTAGTGAAAGAGCAGTTAAACATTGGAACAGGCTGCCCAGGGCAGTGGTAGAGTCCCCATCTCTGGAGGTGTTCAAAAGGTGAGTGGAGGTGGCACTTTGGGACATGGTCTGGTGGTTATGGAAGTGTTGGATTGAAGGTTGGACTTCATGATCTTAAAGTTCCTTTACAGCCTTTGGTTCTCTAACAAGAAGGCCTGAAGGAAGTCATTCCAGCCAGAAGTTAAAACAAACCTGGAAAAAATTCAGAACAGCGGCAATTGCTTGTAAAAATACTGTAGTTAAAAGCTGGGTGGAGAAATTCTCCAACTGCACCTTTTCCTTGCTCTGATGGGGCCCGGCTTGTCTGACCATGAGAGGGTTCAAAACCCTAAACCAGCCGAGAAGTAGTTTCTTGTTAGCAGGTGGGTTGGAAGCCCTTGGCCTCCCTGTCTGTATGGCCATGAGGAACACAGCCCATGTCCATTCCCTTCTTAGAGACACCTGCACCACCATCTCCATCCCACTCCAGCATTGCCATCTCTATCACTGGGATTTTTAGGGCTGTTGATAATAACATAATCCTCACCCCTGGGGCAGCCATCTGGGAGCTTAACACACTGCTGCCTTCCTAAATCCCATCCTCTTTGCCAGGGGCTCCGATTAGATCGGCTGTTTAAATCATCTTAGTGCTAAATACATGTTATTTGGAAAACAGAAGAGAAAGCATCAAAGACATGAATAATTAGCTGTTAAACGCCGCAGCCGCCCGTGGTGGTTTGCTCCAGGAAATGTGAAGCTGCTTGTCAAATTATCCACAGCCCCCTGGAGCTGTCGTTGGCAACTGGTAATTTCTCCTCCAGTTGGGACTGGGGGAGGACGGCAGGTGAAACCCTGCTGGCAGGTTGGTTTTTCCTGTAGTCTTGAAGATGGGACTTGGCTGTGAAGTTTTGCTGGGAAATGGGTTTGTTGCAGCCTTTGCTGTCACTGTGGCCCAGCTGTGGAGCTCTGTAAGGGAGGAGTTACACTGGTGTTTCACCTACAGCATCCCACACCCTTGTGGGAGCTGGCAGAGGCCTTAGCTTCCGTGTTTCCACTTCCAACCACAAGATTCTGTATAGAATGGTCTGGGTTGGAAGGGACCGTAAATCCAGTTCCAACCCCCTGCCATGGGCAGGGACAACTCTCACCAGACCAGGTTGCCCAGAGCCTCGTCCAACCTGGCCTTGAACACTTCCAGGGATGTAGCAGCTACCTCTCTGGGCAACCTGTTCCAGTGTCTCAGCACCCTCACTGTAAAGAATTTCCTCCTAATATCTGATCTGAATCTCCCCTCTTCTAGCTTATCAGCCATTTCCCCTCATCATGTCACTTACCCAGCTGTATGGCCTCGCTCAGGGGGATGGAGCTCTGTTCCTGGAGAGGTCTTTGAACTCAGAAACACTGTCACATCTCAGAGAGGTGGCAGGCATCTAAACACTACCCTATGCAGTGCCCAAGCTGATATGGAACACAAAAGCCACTGTCCTGTAAGAGCTTTTCTGGAGAGCAGCAGCAAGCACCCATCTCCACTGTGGCACCACAGTAAAGCTGGACGTGGCTGGCAGCAAAGCCCAGGCTGTTCCTGTAAGTATTTCCATAAAATCTCCCTTCACTGCAATTTGTGCTCTCCTGGGTCTGTGTTACAGGGTGTTTTTCATGCCTGGGAGGGTGCAGTGTGGAAGTAATTTAGCTGGCAAAGGGCTCTGGAGGTAGAAAACCAGCAGCAGGTTTATTCCTCTACAGGTAGATCCAGTTTACTGTAAAGGCTGCAGGAGGGAGTGTCTTGAGGAAGTTCTAAAAGCCTCTGGGGCTGCCCAGGTGGCAGCAGGTTGTGTTTAAGTTCTAAAGGGTGGTCCTTGAACATGGGAGAGTTGATACTGAGGATGTCTCTGCTCATAGAGGGTGCTTGAGGTAAGTTTTACAGCCTGGTGGGACTGGGGGTGTGTTGTGCTATGTGTGGTGTCATACTGGACAAACTGTACTGGTGGGGTTAGTGGTGACGGTGGCTTTGAGATCCATTAGCCTGTTTCTTGGGGACCCACAAGGTGAGGACTGTTGCAGGCAGGTGAGGAGGGTTCAGCCCATACCTGGTAGTGGGGTTAGAGGTGGAAATTGAATCTTGGCAGGTGGTGGGTGAGAAACCTGGTGGGAAATGGCTATGAAATAGAGCAGCAATTGCTCTGGTACTTTACAGCGTTAGCAAAATTAATCTCATAATTTCAAGGGAGGAAAAAAGTCTTTTGGGCTCCTTTTGAAATCTACTCTGGCTTCTCAGAGGCTGAAAAATCCCTTCCACTAGGAGCCCTAGCATGGACCAGTTCTGCAAGGGCTGTGGTGCTGCCATATACTCCATAGGTTGAGTGGAACAGTGAATTGCTCATCCTGCGCCTTCTTTTGCCTAAATCCTTTGTTTCCCATTTTGCCAAGCTTTAATGGAGGAAGATGGGTTGGGGAGGGGCTGGAAGACCTCAGCAGTCTGGGGCTGGTTGGGCAGGAGCTCCCAGAAGCACAGTCTGACCTCCCAGCCAAAGCAAACTATGTGTATGTGGTGCTGTATTTCAAAAGCTGTAGGTGTGGTGCTGTATTTAAGCTCTGGTTTATCCCTTCATCTTCTAGTGCATCTCCATCTCCTCCTGCTTGTCCTCCTGCCCATCTGGGTACTCATGTTCCTCTCCTTTGGTGTCAAAAAGTGACTACAGGGTCACTCAGTGTTTCTTCCATGCCTGTTTGCCTTTGCCCTAGATGATGCCGAGAGTCCCCAGGGATGCTTTGACCTCCCCTGCCATGCAGGGGGCTTCTTGCTGTCTTCAATTCCATTATTTCAGGCAGTGGCCAGGCTGGGGCTCCTGCCTGCACTTGCACGTCCAACCCAACATAGGTGTAGGGGCTCCTTCCACCTCAGCCCAGGCTCAGGAAAGCCCAGACACACAAACCTGGCCCCAATTCTGCGTCTGGCAACATACCAGCACTGGCAGAGTTTCTCAGTGGAAAGAAAAAAAAGGCAAAACTGCCAATGTTTGCATGGAAAGCTGGGGCTTCAGTCAACAATTCATAGGTGAGAGTTTCTCTCTTGACTCTTCTGCCCAGCCTGTTCCAGTTACCTGCTTCCTGCTAATGTTCTAATGACCATGCTGGTGGTTGTTCATGATTTTAATCCTGGGCAGCTTCTGTAGACAACCAGTGGGGCTCTGCACAGCCAGCTGTGTCCCTCTGAACTGGTCTAAGATGTATTTTTCTTAAAGAATGTTGTAATGTTGTTTTTATAGCCAGTGTCTGGTATGAGGAAGGGGCAGTAGATGTTCTGTTTGTGTTGGCAGCCCTTCTGGGCAGCTGATCCAACCCTGAAATGTGCTGACCTGCCTTTTGGAAAGGCTTTGTCATAGAATCATAGACTGGTTTGGGTTGGAAGAGACCTTAAAGATCATTCAGTTCTAACCCCCTGCCATGGGCAAGGACACCTCTCACCAGACCAGGTTGCCTAGAGCCCCATCCAACCTGGCCTTGGACACTATCAGGGATGGTATAGCCACAGCCTTCCTGGGTAACCTGTTCCAGTGCCTCAGCACCCTCACAGGGAGGAATTTTTCTTCCCTGTCATCTAAATCTAGCACCTCTGAGTTTAAAGCTCTTACGCCTTGCTCATGCCTTTGTTAAAAGCCTCTCTTTATTTTCCCTGTAGACCCCCTTCAAGTACTGGAAAGCCACTATAAGGTGACTGTAGCAGAGGGCAAGGAGTGATGGGACAGGGGCTTCCCCATTTGTAGCCGACAGGTCAATGTAGGTGTCAGTTCAGCTGCAGAGGGATGGGAAGGGTTTGCTCACCAGACGCCAGATGGATCAAGGTTGGACCAGAGGCCCCTGATCACCTCTGCAACAGATATTTCTTGGTTTCGTATTTCTCCTCCTCTTTGTTCTCTCTCTCCTCCTCCCACGATTAAACAGAGAACGCAGGGGACATCCAGGCCCTTTTGAACAATCTATAAAGCTCTGATCTCCTCAAAGGCCCTGTTTTATGTCTGCTGCAAATGATGCTGTGCAGGCTCTCCCTACAGGGGCTGGTGGAGGCTGTGGGTAGGTGTTGCTGGTGAAGCTGTCTGTGCTGCTGGAAGGGGAGCAGAGGGTTATCCAGGAGCTGAGCCATCACTTCATGGTGAGACTGTCAACCCAAACCTGTCACCAGATCTCCCTAATTCACTTGAGTCTTGTCTATGCAAGAGATCTGGATGTCCAGAGTGGTCTGTGGGAGTTCTGGGAATGTTGGAGAGGTGATGTTTAGGGATCACCAGGGAAAAACTCTAGGCTCATACCCCATCCTGGTCCCCTGCTGCCAAGCATGACTATTGCTTTGCTGCCATTGGGGGCACCTGGTTTGCTGGAGGAGAGAAAGGACTTTGCAGGTATCACCTGCGTGAGGGCTACTGGCAGCAGAGGAGGCAGCTCTGAAGCTTCATGGCTGTCCTGGGTTGGATTATTTTGTGCTGGTTTGGGCTTCTTGCTACCTTCACCCCATTATCTCAGGCAATGGCCAGGCTGAGGCTCCTGCCTGCACCACCAAAACACACAGAAAAAAACAAGAACAAATGCTGCAGTAAATAAAGAGGCACTTGAGACATGTAATGTTAAAGGGGTCTCATCTCCCCATGATACTGACTTTGGGGAAGACTTTTGGGGATCTCCTTGTAGCTGGTTCCTCCACAGAGCACTTACAAAGGGGTCTTCATGCTCAGCTGTCCTGTCCCAGGTTATGCGTGATCATGGAATCACAGAATAGCCCAGGTTGGCAGGGACCTCCAAAGGTCATCCAGTCCAACCCCCCTGCAGTAAGCAGGGACATCCTCAACTAGATCAGGTTGCCCAGAGCCTTGTCCAGCCTTATCTTGAATGTCTCCAGGGATGGGCCCTCAACCACCTCCCAACAGCCCATTTCAATTCTTGAATGTGAAACCATTGCCCCTCATCCTATCACTCCAGGCCTTTGTAAACAGCCCCTCTCCAACCTTCCTGTAGCCCCCTTCAGGTACTGACTGCAGTGTGGGCTCCTAACTGGAGCATCTGCAGGCTCCTTCTCCAGGTTCAATGTGCAGTGGCTCAAAGCATTCGAGATGGTGCAGTACCCACTGGCAGTGTCTGCAAGTGCTGCTGTTTGTTCACCCTCTGTGTGCTCACGGTGGTGTAAAAAGCAGCTGCCAGTGGGGTAAGTGTTTTTCTCACCATCTTAACAGCTTTGTAGTCTGAGATCCCAAACTTCAACCAGTGAATGGAGGATCAGTTCTGTAGGAGCACTGGTCCACATAGGAAACAGATTTCAAATTCACATAAGCTGCTTCCTTGGTAGATGTGTGCAGACATCCCATGGAACAGAAGTAGGGCTGAGTAAACTCAGAAAGATTCATAGAAAAATTGGGAGAGAATGGGACAGAAAAATGAGACTTAATGTAGTTTAGGTCTTAAAGCTTGTAATAAATATAATCACTTATATATAATTATAGATAAGATATTAATTAATATAATATACAATAAATATTATCTTTATTACAATACATCATTATAGTAAACACATGAATAGGGTTTGATGTTTTCTAGACTGTTTCCAGATTGGGTCCACTGTGGGTTTGATCATTAACGTTTGGGTTTTTGATGGTTCACGTCTTCCATCTAAAGTGCTCAAAACACTTTGTTGCCATCAGTGAAACACAGTTCCCCAGGCAGTGCTGGGTGGGCTTTGTGGTCCATGTTCTCTGTGTTTCTCTGTGCCTGGAGACCCTGGTGGTTAAAACCTCTTGTGCACAGAGTAGTTGCAGTTACTCCATCCCCAGCAGCTCTGGTGTCAGCAAATGTGTGAGACGGGAGTGTTGCAGCCCCCTGTGTTTGGGTGAAACTGAAGCTCTGGTTCCATGTGCTCTCTCCATCCTTGGAGAGTTTTGTGACCACCTGGCTAAAGCCCTGAGCAACCTGGTGTAACCCCATAGCTGACCATGTCTGAAGAAGAAATTGGGTTGGAGACCTCCACATGTACCTGTCAATCCACAATATCTAGTGATCTTTCTCATCCAGGAGTTGATCTTTGCCATGGATCATCCAAAATTACAGCCTCCCTGGTACTGAGACCCACCACCTGGTTCCCCCCACAGCCAGCCAGGGTTTGGGGGTTTAGATTCTTGCCTTGTAGAAATGGGAGTCATCACGGGTCCTCCTATGATTTGTGTAGTCAGGCTGCACAGGGAGAGGGTTGAGTCACCTTCCCTGGAGGTGGTTAAAGGTAGTTTAGGTGTGATGCTTAAAGAACTGGTCTAGTGGTGACCTTAGTAGAGTTTGGTTATGGGTTGGACTTGATGATCTCAGGAGTCTTTTCCTACCTGAATGTTTCTATGATTCCTGCATCCCCCCACAGTGGAGGCAAAACACACTGGTTCTTGCACCACAAAGCCACCAGAAGATGACCATTCTTTTATTGTTCCCCAGCCTTGGGCAGGTCTCTGCTTTTTCTTAAAGATTTTTAAATTATTATCAAAAAATCAAACTTTCCCCAAGGCTTTTTGTATTTAATCAGCAAATACCATCCAATTATATGGGGTAAAATAATTATGTTTCCCTCAGCAAGCCTACTTTGCTTTCTTTCCTCAAGGGGAGGAGAGGTCTTCCTTCAGGATTATGAGATTAAATAGAGGTTTTAAAGAGAGATCTTGCTTTGTTACTTAAAGAGCTTAATTTTAAATCCTCTCAGAAGTGAACTGCTCTCTACAAATGCTGAGTAAGGGAACTGGGAACTGATAACTCACTTGGGGTCCCATTCATTGTGCACCCCATGCCTGGTTGCAGAATCATAGAATCATCCTGGCTGGAAAGGACCTCCAGCAGCATCAAGTCCAGCCCTCATCCCAACAGCTCCCTAACACCTAGACTATGGCCTCAAGTGCTCTAGCTACTTGGTTTTTAAACACCTCCAGGGATGGGGACTCCACCACCTCCCTGGGCAGCCTCTTCCAATGCCCAACCACTCTCTCAGGATAGAACTACTTCTTAAGATCCAGTCTAAGCCTCCTCTGATGCAACTTGAGGTCATTTCCCCTTGTGTAATCATTAGTAATTTTGGAGAAGAGACCAGCAACAGCCTCGTTACAACCTCCCTTTAGGTAGTTGTGGAGGTCTCCTCTCGGCTTCCTCTTCTCTAGACTAAATAACCTCAGTTCCTTGAGCTCTTTACAGGACCTGTTTGCCAGAGCTCTTCCCAGCCTTGTTGCCCTTCTCATGCCCAGCAGTCCACCAGAAGTGAGCTCTAGGTGGGATGAGCCCTTGGCCAAGGTGTCAGAGCAGTCCTGGTGTCCATCACTCTGGCTGGCAACCCTTACTTTTCTGTGACACGTGCTTTCAAACAACTGGATGGGTCCTTCCTCCTTTAATGGGATATGAAGCCTGATAGCATCTCCTTGGGATAAGCCCAACCATTTCTGATCCACTAAGACCATGGGAACGGCAGTTGGATACAGCCAAGTCACTTCAGAGGCATCTTGCCTGTGTTTCTCCCCACCCTAAAGAAGGTCCACCGCTCCAAGAAGGTCTTCAGTGTTAGTCTGGCATTAGGCTGCCCCACATCCAGATCCCCCTTCACTGATGGGTATTTCTGGTTCAGCCTTGGTTCTGCTCCCCTGTGCTGGCAACAGGGTTCATGCTGCCTCTGCTTTGGAGGTCAGCAGCCAAATGAAGGTTGGAAGCCACATCACACCCATGTGCTCCTGCCTGCATGGGTCTGTCAGCTCTACAAGGCTCAGTAGCCATGGGCTGCCTTGGAAAAGGTTTCTGAGCTACCACTAAGTAGAGGAGCTGCTGGAGGGAAGGATCTGCTGCATTAATTCATTCAATACAGGTGAAAAAAAAACATCAGAGAAGCTGTTCTGTCCCCTTGGTAGTGTTCTGTTCCTTTGCTGTGCTCTACGTCTGACATTTTCTGTGCATTTATGGCCCAGTAGCCAAGTGCTGGCCACGTGCTCGTCCCAGGTGTTTTGGAGAAAAACACCCATTGTGGTTCCTGTAGCCAGTCCCTGACAGAAGGCAATGGCCCTGTCTTGTTCTTTCCCAGCAGCAAGAGGCCAAATCCCCAGCTGAGAGCGCTCCTAAAAGCCCTCTGTATTGGTGGTAATTTCTCAGCAGCTTTTACCTCTTTCACTCATGTGAGAAACAGGAGGGGACATTTACCAGCTCCTGTGGCTGATAGAAATCTGAGAGGCTTCACAAAAGGACCAGAAAGCACTTCCCAAGCTTTTACTTCTCTGCTTGCATTTGTCTCTCAGTTCAGGCTACCCAAGCCTGTCTTTTTTGTTCAGAACAAGCACATTTGGGGAATTTGAGGACGTTTTCTGCCATGTCAAGTTGTCAGCTGCTGTGTGGCAGGTGCCACCAAAGGAGGACTTGGGTTTTCTAAGAGGTTTGCACTGGGGTTTTGAATGGGAGCACAGGGAAAGGGTGAGAGAAGGGACTGAGCTCTCCCAGAGCTGGTTGGCGGTTTCTCTGCTGGGAGCAGACAAACACCACAGAAGTGCAGCAGAAATATCCAGGGTGGAAATATTAGCTCCTGCTGCTATGGTGGGCATGCCAGGGGCACTGTGGTGGCCTGTGGGTGCTTCAAACTCAAGGATGGCATCTGTGGAGACTCTTCCCAAAGGTGCTGCTCAGAGAAAGACCAGCTATGGTGTCTAGATGTGAGAGGCACAGTGCTGCGAGGGGCACTGTGTCCTTACCAGCACTGCTGAGAAGCCACCAGAGTATATTCTCCCTTAGCACAAAGCCTGCTGAAACGTGCCTGGCAGCTCTCCTGGAAGGACCTTATAGTGACCTTCTTATCCCTGAAAGGGGCTGTCAGAAGGCTGGACAAGACTGTTCCCAAGGGCAGGGAACAACAGGATGAGGGGTCATGGCTTGAAGCTGGAAAAGGGCAGACTGAGGCTAGACGGGAGGAAAAAGTTGTTGAATCTGAGGGTGGTGGAGCCCTGAAGCAGGCTGCCCAGAGAGATGGTGGAGGCCCCGTCCCTGGAGCCATTCAAAGTGAGGCTGGACAGGGCAATCTGATCTTGTTGAGGATGGCCCTGCTCACTTCAGGGGGATTGGACTAGATGACTTTTGGAGGTCCCTCCCAGCCCAGTACATTCTATGATTCTAATTTAGCCTTGTGTTGTACCACACCTAACAGCACTGTGCTACTCTGCCCCTCTCCATTGCCCAGGCCATGGACACCACTGAGCAGCAGCTTATCCCTCTGGATAGCCTGGGCCAGGCTCTAGTCATTACAAGTGCAGAGTCCTGCTTCAGGAGAGGAGCAACAGCAGGCACCAGCACAGATTTGGGGCCATCCTGCTACACAGCTCCAAGGTAAGGAGCGGACAGTCAGCGTTCCATGGGACAGCTGTGCTCTTGTGGCCCAGGGGGCCGGTGGGCTCCCAGAGTGCATCAAGAAAAATGTTCAGCAGGTATAGAGAGGTTCTCTGCCCTGGTGAGACCACACCTGAAGTACTGGGTCTAGTTCTGGGCTCCCCAGTTCAAGAGAGACAGAGATCTACTGGAGAGAGTCCAACAGGGAGCTACAAGGGTGATGAAGGGACTTGAACATCTCTGCTGTGAAGAGAGTCTGAGAGAACTGGGGCTATTTAGTGTGGAGAAGAGAAGGCTGAGAGGGATCTTATTAATGTCTGTAAATATCTGAGGGGTGGGTGTCAAGAGGAAGGGGCTGGTCTCTTTTCAGTGGTGCCCAGTCATAGGACAAGGTATAACAGGGATAAGCTAGAACATAGGAAATTCAACCTCAAAATGAGGAGAAACTTCTTTCCTGTGAGGGTGACAGAGCCCTGGCACAGGGTGCCCAGAGAGAGGTCATGGAATCTCCTGCTCTGGAGACTTTCCAAACCCCCCTGGATGCAGCCCTGTCCTAGAGGACCCTGTTCTGGCAGGGGGTTGGATTAGATGATCCCTAGAGGTCCCTTCCAACCCCTGACACTCTGTGATTCAACCACAAGGATATTTTCCAAGGGTTAGTGGAAGGAGCATTGAGGCTGCTCTGCTCTGCTGTGGATGCAGTATAAGACTCAGGGCAGCCAGCACCAGGCAAGTGCCTGTGAGAGAGCAAATCAGGGCAAGGCAAAAGGCAAAGCAGGAGCTGAAGGAGATGAACATCTCCCAGAAGCCTGTGTTAAAAGCAGACACTAAGCTGGGATGAATGATGCGTGAGATAAAAAGCCTAGGGACAGCAGGGAGAGGAGAGAAAGTTGTGCATGTGGGGAAAATATGTGAGAGAGACGAGGGGAGGAAGAGCCATAAAAGCAGCGATGTTGTGTTTCATGTTTGCAAGGTAAAATAATAAATCCACAGATCTAAACTAAAAAACCTGTGACAAAAATTCAAGGGAGCCGCAGGGAACTTGCTGGAGGGTGGGTGGGTTGAGGGTTCAGTAAGCTGTGTTCAGTGATGCTGTTTGCTGTTGTTTTGCTTGTACCTGGATGAGAAACAACTCTGATGAGCCCTGCCTAGACCTCCCCAGCACCCTGCGTGTGCCAGGTGCCCCCAGTGAGGCCAGCAACACATGGACCCCTTTAAATGGGCTGCTTTGGGCTGTGAGGATGGGGAGAGCAAGAACAAAGGGAGTTCTCAGGTTCTTGGAAGTTGTTAAATTGAACATGATCCATCTAATTAGCATTTGTGATGTAAATATAGGTGTATGTGTGTTTTGCAAAAGCAAACAGTGCAACTGGTGTGGTTCCTGGCTGGTTTTGCTCTGGAGTGATGGGCTATGGGGTGTATCTGGTGGTACGCTTAGAGCTTGGGCGGTGGTTATGTTAGGATCATGAAGATGATCAGAGGGCTGGAGCACCTTTTCTTACAGCTGGAGCACAGGCTGTAAGAGTTGGGGCTGTTCAGCCTAGAGAAGAAGCAGCTCCAGGGGGACCTTATAGCAGCCTTGCAGTCTCTGATGGGGGCCCTCTAAGCTGGGAAAGGGCTTTTTTACAAGAGTGATAGGATGAGGGGAAATGGCTTCAAGCTAGAAGAGAGGAGATTTAGATTTGATTTTAGCAAGAAATTCCTCCTTGTGCGGGTGCTGAGGCACTGGAACAGGTTATCCAGGGAGGCAGTGGCTGCTCCATCCCTAGAAGTGTTCAAGGTCAGGTTGGATGGGGCTCTGGACATGCTGGTTTGGTGAGAGGTGTCACTGCCTATGGTAGGGGGTTCAAACTAGATGATCTCTGAAGTTCCTGATTCTGTGTTTGCCCAGCACTTGTTTTGGTTTGTGGGGCCAGGAGAGCATTCACAGCCCAGGGTGTCTGGTCTCTGCATGGCTCTGCTCCATGACCTGTCTCTTCTTGGCTGTAAAAATTAATGATACGAGTTAAGTGGCGTTAAGAGACCACTTTAATTATTAAGTAGCTGCTCAGCAGTCTTTTTCTCGAGGCATAGCACATCCTTACATTTATTTTGTGAATTGGCTGAGTGCACTGAGCAGTCCAGGAGTGCTGGGTGGGCAGGGTTCACTCTTGTAGTCTCTGCAGAAAGGGTAAGGAAGTTCTGGTGCTTTGCTGAGCATCAGTTTTAGGTACCGGCTCCACCATCCCGAGCAACAGCAGGTACAGCATGTTCTGCAGAAATTATTGCTGATAAAATTAAGCTCAGCTCCAGACTCCAGGTCCCAAAGACAGGCAGGATGGACTCATGGCATGGCCAGAGCTTCCCTTTCAGTATGATGTTAGGAAACACTTCTTCCCAGAAAGAGTGGGGAGGCCTTGGAACAGGCTGCCCAGGGAAGGGGTGGAGGTACCGTCCCTGGAGGGGTTTAACAAATTGGCAGACAAAGTGCTTGGGGAGATGGTTTGGTGGTTGGGGGTTGTAGGATGGATGGTTGGACTTGAGAATCGTGAAGGTCATTTCCAACCTTGATGATTCTATGAGTCTGTTCCCTGGTTAAAAATGCAAAGCCCCTGGTGATAGTGTCCATCACTCTCTGATGTGGGTTTCACAGCTCCCACAAAGCCCAGAGTCAGAAGGAGCTGTGTGTTAGCGGGTGATAGAGCTAACAGGAAAACATCAGCAACCAAAAACTTAGAGCTACAGAAAGTGGATGATGAGAAATGGGAGAGATTTGTGTATAACTGCACTGCTGGAGGAAGGAGTCAGACTCCATCCCTGCACTTCATTCTTCCCACTGCGATTTGACAAATGCCAGCAGCTTTGGAAAGCTCACAATTTTCTATATCTTTGTGTGGAACAAACCCTTTTCTGTCTGCTGTCCCTTTGTCCTCTGCTTCGTACCTTTGTGAAAAAACCCATTAAGTGCAGAAAGGTCAGATTTTCAAAAGCACTTGGAGCACAAACTGCACATTGAACATGTGGCTGGGACTTTCCCATTAGAAGTTAGTGGATGGTGTTTGAAATACTGAGGTTTATTTTGGTGTCTGGATGGAGAAGAGTTTTCCAGGAATACTGCCTGTATGTGCTTGATGACATCTTCACCCTACCAAGATGCAAAGTACCCTCAGCCCTTGACAACACAGTCCATGTTGGGCTCCTGAGAAATGCAGCTGTTTCAGAAGGAAGCTGCTCTCCTGGGAAAGTAATGCAGCCGAGTCAGTCAACTGCATGAATCTGTGTTTGGATGTGCAGGGAGCAGCAGGTGACTGAACCAACGAGCTAAAATCTACCTATATAGAGTCCACTGCCTTGATGTTAGACCAGCTGACAAGGAAGGACTCAAATTACACCCTCATGGTGACCACTTCATATCAATATCCTTAGAAAAGCTTTGCTGATAACCTCACACTGGCACCAACAGAACCAGGGAAGAGGAAAATCTCTGATGTAGTCTGAGATTGTTTTTTTTTTTTTAAAGGAGTGTCTTGGCACATGCTGGGGAAGGGAGGAATTGTATTCCCAGCAAAGAAGCTCCTGCCAGCATCTTTCACTGGAGAGCTGGACCTCCTCAGCACCACAGAGGAGGGATTTCTGAACTCAGAAGACGATTTAGGGACTGCTTGATGTTCACTTCATAAAATTATAGGGTTAGAAAGGACCTCCAAAGGTCATCTAGTCCAGCTCCCATACAACAAGCAGGGACATCTCTGACCAGAACAGATTGCCCACAGCCCCATCCAGCCTGACCTTGAATGACTCTAGGGATGAGGCCTCAACCACCTCTCTGGGCAGCCCGTTCCAGGGATCCACCACCCTCAGATTCAAGAACTTTTTCTTCCTGTCCAGCCTCAATCTGCCCTTTTCCACCTTCAAACCATGACCCCTCCATCCTTTTGTTCCCTGCCTTTGTGAACAATCTTCTATAGCCTTCTGACAACCCTTTTAGGCAGTGGGAGGTCACTATAAGATCCCCCCAGAGGAGAACTTCAGGCTGAACAACCCCAACTTTCTCAGCTTCTCCTTGTAAAGGTTCCAGCCTTCTGAGCATTGTCATGGCGTCCTCTGGACCCATTTCATCTCCTACCAACCATGGTCCTCCCGTACTCATCAGAAAGAACATTTATGCAAAAGCAAGTTTGTCCTGCCTGGAGTCACCTGACCCCAGGAAGAAGCAAAACTACCTCCTTCTGCAGCCTTAGAGCACCGTACTGATCCTTCTAAGTATATGAGAGCTGGAAGACTGCTGTGAGAAACACTGCTTAAACCAGGATCACACCCTTCCAGTCCTGTGTAGAGAGGCATAAAGAAGCTGTGAAGAACAAAACCCAGCCATAAATAGCCTCCTAGCTCTGTGCAGGAGCTCTTGCAGGGAGCTCATTATCCTCCACCAACCCCACTGACAGCGATGGAGGTAGAAGGGGTGACAAGTAAGTCAGTGCCCTGGGGAAAAAGTGTCCAACATCTGCATCTGTTTCTGATTTCTTATGGCAGTTGTAAAATCCATGAGCGTAGCCCTGACGCAGAGACCGCTCTGATTTCTGCTGCTTGGAAACAGGAGGAGGAGAACAAATCCCCCAGGAGAACAAGAAATTGCTCTGCATGATCCTTAAAATACCACGAGGTGCTCTTGTCCCACCATTTGAAGTGCCACCCCAGTACTAGTGGAGAGATTAGTGGGAATGGCAGTAATTCTTCAGAGAGACATTCACTCTGAAGAGAAAATTGTGCCTTTCTCCACCTGAGACTCCTGCAGTTTTTGGCCAGTACTTCATTTACTCTCAGTACCTTGCATGCTCTATAGAGTCAATGTACCCAGAATCACTCAGGATTAGTCCCAGCCCTTTAGTCTTTAATTTCTGTTCTGAGTGTCTCTCCTGTTCTGAGCCTGGGGTTTGCTGTGGCCACTGCTTCAGCTGGAATGAGAAGCTGGCCCTAGGTCAGGTGCTGTGGTGTCCTCTCCTCTGTGCATGTGTAGGTGTCACCATGGCTGGGGTTGGCATTGCTGAGCCTTTAGCTGGTTTGCAGCATCTGCTTGGGCCACAGGGATATTCTTCAATGACTCAGGCTGAGCTGCTGCTTCAGGAGGCTTAGCTGGAGAGCTTCCCTCAAACACCAGTCACACTGGTTAACCAGCAACCAAATGGAGATGGCCACTCAATCACAGGATTACTGAGACTGGAAAAACCCTCTGAGCTCATCCAGCCCAGGCCAGGACCTAATATCACCACAGCAGCCAGACCAGGGCACTAAAGGCCACAGCCAGGCTATCTTTAAGCTCCTCCAGGGACGGGGACTTCACCACCTCCGTGGGCAGTCCATTCCAGTGTCTGATCATGTTTTCCATGAGGAAGGGCTTCCTAACATCCAACCTAACCCTCTCCTTGCCTGTGACCCCACCCCAATCTCACAGAAAATCAGCTTTGCAGGCAGAATTGTTCTCTGCTCTGTCTTTTAAAGCTCACAAACATCATAGTGTTACGGGGCTCTCCTGAACGGATGTTCCTTGGTTCTCCTCTTATGGAAGCCTTCCAGTTTTACAGCACTGGGAGCTGTTGCTGGATTGCAGTATTTACTTGTGCATTACGTGTTTTCACTTAGTACTTCAATTATTTTTCCTTTCCTCTGCAATTTACATTCATATTTTATTTTATAAGATTCTTGCTGTGCCTGAGGATCTTTTCAGCTCTAATAATAATTGTAGGAGTAATAACATAAATCTTCCCAGTGCTACCTGTGAGCATTTGGTTGCTTTCTTTGCAGTTCTAATAACAGAGCTAGATGGGATCAAGCGGAGTGTTTTGACATTTTTCTCTTACCTTTCGAGGGAGAATTGCCAGGTACACCTGCCCTTCCCAAACACGAGTAATTCAACGTGTCCCCAATGGCTACCAGGGACTTCAAACTGGTACATGAGATCCCAAGGGTTTGGTATAAAGGATGGCTGTTCAAAAACCCCACACAGTAACATCCATCCTCTTAAGGTGCTGCTATTGATGTTGTGTCAGCACTATTGAGCTTTCAATTACCAGAGACTTAATGGAAGTATTTATTTGCGTTAAGGAAAAGCCTAGAGGTGGTACCATTGTCTGAGCTGTCTCTGGCTGTGGCAGTTTACAACTTTAATATAGAAGAAGAGCAAAGATGTGGAGGAAATCAGTCCTTAACTGTCCTCTTAAGCAGGGGTGGACTGAGACAGGAAGGTTTTTAGACTTAGAGTCATAGAATTGTACAATTATCAAGATTGGAAAAGACCTTCATTATCATTAAGTCCACCTGTCCCCCCTACAACTCCCAAGCACTAATCCGTCTCCTGAAACAACCTGTCTGCCCGTTTGTTGATCCCTTCCAAGGACAGTGCCTCTGAGCTTGTTCCAAGGCCTCTCCACTCTTGGTGGGAAAATGTTTTTCCTATGATCCAATCTGAACCTTTCCTGGCACAACCTGACCCCATTTCCTCTGGTCCTATTGCTAGTCCCTAGGGAGAAGAGGCCAACCCCTGCCTCACTCCAACCTCCCTTCAGGTAGTCATAGAGAGCAGTGAGGTCTCCCCTCAGCCTCCTCTTCTCCAGGCTGTTGGACTCCAGACTCATCCAACTTTATACCAGAAGTTGTGGCTGAGTCACGAACACTGTTCCCAGAGTAACAGTTTGGAGCTGCATTCACACCATCCCTGCCTCTGGAAATTATGGACCTGAGACGTTACGGTCTCACCTGAATGCAACAAAATACGAAGTTTTATAGAGGAGAGAGAAGGGAGACTCTGGACTGTCTGATGAGCTTAGTGCCTGTGGGACTGAGCTTTACCCATCACGTCCCTGGAAGTCTTGGCTTTGTGATGACAGGCTGGGAGGTGCTCAGATGAAGGTGGTTTTTTCTCATGTGTGTGGAGAGCCTGGCAAAATGAGACCTCACTGTAGGCCCCCCAGGAACACCATGAATTTCCCAACTGAACAGCACCTGCAAAAGTGTAAAGTAAAACCTTCAAGTCTCAAGATGGTTTGGTTGGTTTCTGGTTGAGCAGGTAACAGGAGAAAGTGTATTTCTCATGTTGCCCTAGATCTGTGGCTCCTTGGCATCCCAAAGACAGAAAGGAGAAGGCAACAAAGTCTTATGGCTGTGGAGAAAGTTGTCTGGAGACCAGCTGACTAAGGATGGACTGAACTATCCTTCAGTTCCTTCCTCCAGCTTCAAACATCTCAGCCACACAAGGATTTATGAATCAGCATATTTGTGGTGAAAGTTTTTCAGTCCTCTAGAGCTTCTCTGTTCATTTGGTGCTGTTTGGTCAGAGAGGAAAAAGCTTTGGTAGCACCCAGGACAACATGGAAGCCGCTCTAAGTCACAGCCATCCAAAATCCTGCAGCCCCTGAGCTGGGTCACATCTGACTTTTCCTCTGCTTATTTGTGCCCTCTGTGCCCCTCATTATGTTGCGCTGCTGCTGTCTCTGGGTGATGGAGGCTCTTGACAAAATCTGTGATCAGGAGCTTTGATGGACTTCAAAATATATTTCCTGAGGGCAGTTTACACCCACCAGCAGTGTTCTCAGCTGCACACACTGAGGGCAGTGCTGGTGCCTCCAGGAGGTTTTTGGAAAGGTCTTAACTCACTGAGTTGTCACGTTCAAGAGGGGGTGTTTAGGTCTGATACACCCAGGAGCATCCCTTTGGGACCCTGGTGTGAAGCTCTTGGGGATGAGCTGCTGGCCTGAGCTGGCTGCAGGTGGCTTTGAGAGACATGAGTGATGGGGGACTGTCAGTGATGAATGTTGCTGGACAAAATCCCCTGTGGGTGCCCTGTGCATTTGTTAGCTCTGGGCCAGTGGATCATTTGGAGGAAAAAATATCTGAATCAATGGAAATGCAAATCTGAGTGAAACACAGAGCCTGCACTTCCAGAGCTGCCTGTGTCCTGGGCTGGATGACTAAGATGAGATCAAATGGATCAGAATAAGCTTCCTTGACAGCAGGAATACTAATGAAAAACAAAAAACGAAAGGTGCTGGAGGGGTTTATCTGTACCTCCTCGCTGGGAATTAGGCAGTATTATCAGAAAGCATCTCCTACAAGTCTGATTTACTGATGGAGAAATGACAGATGGGCCTCTGAAGCAGGGAGCTGTGCTTGGATCACACCCTGGGCACCCACTTTGTGAATCATGGTAACCAAGAGACTGTGTTCAGCCATCCCTCCCTGTTGTGCTCGCTAAACAGCATCTCTGCTGCTATTAATGTGCTGGCTGGCTCTGGCCTTGCACCATCTCATAGTGCACATCCATGTGTCTGATGAACATGGTACTACTCTGTCTTCTGGGCAGGACCTGGGTCCTCCCTGCCATTACTTTATTTCCCTTTTCCATGTTCTATGAGCCCATGTGTGCAGCCTCCTCCCTTTCACTCTTGTTTGGATCTCTGTTCGTCTCTGATCTCGATTCCTGGACTCTGTTTCCACGCTCGAAGTGCAGCCGCTGCCCAGACTGTGCTGGGCTTTGCTGGTGGCTCAGAGCCACTTGGAGCTGATCTCAGAATGACTCTCGAGCCAAACTCACAGCAAAGTTTGCTTGTAAAAATTGGATGTTGGGCAAAGTTTTCAGGCTGTCCCAAATCCCATTTTTGAAATGGCTGAGGCTCCTGGGACAGAGGTGGAATTGATCTCCATGTGTCTGGCCAGAGGCTTTAAAAATCCAGAGGCTTTAAAGTTTAAAAACTGAGGGACTTCTTCATAGCAAGTAACTGCCAGTCCCTGACCTCAGTGCTGTATTTTAGTGTTTAGGTATCAGGCCCCCTGTAGTTCAGACCTCGCTGCCAGCCCATGGAAATTAAAATCCTTCCTGAAATAAAATTCAGGCTTCCTAAACCACTTTTGAAAACATCACTGAATGTCTCTTCTTGCATCTTCATTTCTATTTACCTGCATTCTCTGTGGCAAGTTTTCCTTTTAACTCTCCTGGCAGATTCTGGTCCTTTCTTGCCTCTTAGGTGCTAATGATTTTCCTCACCGCATTAAGTACTTCAGCAGGCTGAGCAGCCTGCTCGCTCTCTCTTCTTTGATACCCCCATCCCATCGAATAGCTGCACTCACTCCAGCTCATTACACTTTACAGCCTGGACTGTTTAGAAATGAACTTGTAAGGTAGGGTGGATGGTTGGACTTGATGATCCCAGGGGTCTTTTCCAACCAGAGTGATTCTGTGACTCTTGCTGACAACACAGTGCCAAGCCCCAGCATCCCTGCAGCAACTTGCTGCTAAGTCCAGAAATCAGGGACTGTTCCTAGAGTTGGACAAGCAACGCTCCCCTGAAGCTTTTCCAGGGGAGGTTTTCCAGCTAGATGTGAGTGCAGTAGAGGTATGGGGTTGCTGGGGCAGAGCCTGGGCTATGGTCCTGGAGAGATGCTGTTGGCTGAAGGACAGGTCTGGCTGATAAACCCCTGCTGACTCTGTTAACACTTGATCACTTTGATCTGGATTTTGACAATGACTCTCTCTCCAGTCCTTAACAAAACGGGAAGAAAATTACATGTATTTGGAAAATCCCATCAGTCTGATAGGAGTCAAGAGCAATTCAACTGAAGCCAGAGTCATTCCTCTGTCTCATATTGCTGAATGAGCAGGGGGTGCAGTTAATTTTGACCCAATGTTGTCACTTTAAAGAACAGAAATGTGTGATGTCACATCTAATGCTCTATCAGCACTCCTAACACCAGCAATCATAGGAGGAATATTATGACATAGATATCTTTTTAGTGGTGAGTAGCTTCTATCAGTTTGGAAAAGATCCCATCTCATAGAATGATTGAAGTTAGAAAAGTCCTCTGAGCTCATCCAGCCCAGGACCTAACATCACCCCATCAGCCAGACCAGGGCAACAAAGGCTACAGCCAGTCTGTCCTTCAACACCTCCAGGGATGGGGACTCCACCACTGCCCCAGACAGTCCATTCCAGGCTCTGAGCACCCTTTCCATGAGGAAGGGCTTCCTAACACCCAGCCTAACCCTCCCCAGCAGCTTCAGGCCCTGCCCTCTTGTCCTGGCCCTTGCTGCCTGGGAGCAGAGCCCAACCCCCACCTGACTACAACCTCCCTTCAGGGAGCTGGAGAGAGGGAAGAGGTCCCCCGTGAGTCTCCTCTTCTCCAGGCTAAACACCCCCAGCTCCCTCAGCCTCTCCTCATCGGACTTTCCCTCCAGTCCCTTCCCCAGCCTCTCTGCCGGGGACCCGCCCCAGCCCCTCAGTCTCTTTCTTGAAGTGGGGGCCCAGCGCTGCCGCCACTACTCGAGGGGAGGCCTCCGCAGTGCCCAGTCCAGGGGGATCGCAAATGGATTGAGCTCCTGCGAAAAAACCCCCTGAACTCCTTGGATTAGGACTGGCTGTGCTTTCCGTTTCAGTGAGGTGAGGGCTGAATTCTCTTTGAGGCGGGGTTTTGTCGCTCCCCGGCTCGCTGTGCACCAGGGGGCACTGCGCCGTGCGCTGGGAACCCAAATCCCGCCAGGCCTCAGCCGGGGTTTGGGGTGCTTTGGTGTGTGGGCCGTGTTTGTGCCCACACTGGACGTGTGCCTGTGCTTCGGGGGAGAGGAGGGGCAGAGCTTTGAGCCATGGGGCTGATGTTACCATCACGGCAGGTTTCGCTCAGCTACCGGCCCTGGTTGCTCACAGGTTCCTTCCCATGCTGAGGGCACAAACCGTGACTCCAGCCGGTGACAGCTCCTGTTCAGCTGTACTCACGATGGGAACGAGGACATGGTGTCAGTGGGTCCTTGCTGGCAGGAGGCATCTGGTCACCCTGCATCACATTCTGCTCCCTTGCAGCATGCTGAGGTCAGGCAGGGGTCTGTCTGGCCTGGGCTATGTGAGTCAGGTCCCTCAGAGCTGGTGGGATCCCACCCCATGCCCTAATGTCCCATCTCCTCTCTTCTGAGCCAGCTGCCTGTTTCAGCTAAACTTTTCAGGAAGGGCACTTGCTCCAAAACTGAGCTGTGGCAAGAGCTGCTAGAAAGGGCATAACGGAGGGACTGCCTGTGGAAGACATCTCCCCTGAGAGCACCCCTGGGTGCCCATCTGTATCTGCACAAAAAGCATGAAAGGGGGACATGAGGCAGGGAAGAGGGAGTGTCCCCAAATCAGCTGGAAAAGCTGGCAGCGGAGGGGAAGCAGAGTGTCCTCGGCAGCCTTCCCCTAGTGTTGTCCCTCCAGCTTGGGTTCAGTGCTGGCATTTGGACCATCCTCTGTGCCTGCTGCTCTCAGCCCGGTTTCATGAGATACCTGTACATGGCTTAGGGTGTGCTGCAGCAACCCTGGGTGTGGGAATTGGCTCCCCTTCATTTCTTCCCAAATATTTCTTTTTTTTTAACTGCTGAGCTCATGTTCCCACTTCAGTCCTTTCTCCTTATAACTGGAGAAACTGGTGCTTTCCACCTTTGCCAGTTGTGCAGTGTGTTAATCCCATGTGGATTTGGGGGTAGAGCAAAGGTGCTTGTGGTTGGTAACACTGAGGATGGGGCTGGGAGGGCTTCCCAGGTTGGTGCCAGTGAGGAGACGAAGCTGGAAAGTCAGAGGAGGTTTTGTTGACCCTAATTTTGCCATGGAAGTTGTACAGGTAACACACAGCCCAGCAGTGCAGCCTCATCTGCCTCAGATAGAGGCCATTGGGTTGTGGTGGGGTCAGTAATGGATTAATAGGAGCACTTCACATCATGGAAAGGGTGATCAGGCACTGGAATGGACTACCCAGGGAGGTGGTAGAGTCCCCATCCCTGGAGGTGTTGAAGGGCAGCCTGGCCATGGCCTTTAGTGCCCTGGTCTGGCTGCTGTGGTGGTGTTAGGTCATAGGCTGGGCTATTAGAAGTCTTTTCCAGCCTCAATAATTTTGTGATTCTCTGACTATAAAAATAGTACTGAGATCACGACTAGGAGTGAGGAGTATCTGTGGGGACATGGAGCAGGACTTCTGCCCAGTTCCATCTGGGAAATGCGGTTCCCCCAGATCAAGGGATGACTGTGCAAGTGACTGGGCAAGGCTGCCGTGGTGTGATGGCCCTGTGGCAGGTGACCTGGCAGAGGTGTGTGCTGCTTCTTTTCCTTTGGACTCCAGGATTTCCACAATCAGAATAACCCCTGTAGGACTGGGTTTAGTGCATGTTTAGTGCATCATGGTCCTGCACTGTGCAAAGCCAGGCTGCTTTTGGGGCTGCCAGGAGCTGTAAAGAAGCAATGGAGCTGGCAACCTGCTCCCAATCCTGAACCTGTTTTCACTTATTTGTGGGCAAAATCCTGAGCCCTTTGCTTACCCCCTGAACAATTACAGGAGGGGAAATGTTTCTGGGAGAGGAGGTGATTGTGAGGGTCATCTTGCAGATGTCTCCTTGGATAATCCTTCAGGGAGGAGAGTGGAGCAGGACCCCTGCTCTCTCTTCATGGAAAAGGCCAGGAGATTATTCCTAAGCCTCCTTCCAGCTGGGGGATTTCCTGTGTGGAAAGATCTGCTCATGCACTGTGGATGCTCCTGCATGTGCCTGTAAATCCAGCTGGAAAAAAAGCCCCTCCAGCCCTTTCCCAGCTCCTGTCTGATCACCTTGTGGATGTGATTCTGGCAAATCCAGCTCAAGTGTTTTGGCTCAGCCTGTGCTGTGTGATCAGGCTGGAAAGGAATTACTGTGGCTGACCCTATCTCACGGAATGAGCCCATCGTGTGAGTTTTCCACCTTCTGCCTTGTAGCAGCTGTGCTGTTCATTTGCCTTCTCACACCTGTTGCCTCCAGCACCCCATCTGGGCCTTAGCATCCTTTCAGATATTTCTTCAGGGTCCCATTGCCAGCTCAGGATGGTCCCTCTGACAGTCTGGGGCCAGGCTGGAGGATCTTCATGGTAAAAATGCCTTCTCTGAGCTCCTCTGCCCAGCCAGCCTGCTTGCCCAGCTCCACACCGAAGGCTGTCCCTGCTTGGATGGTCTCTCTTCTGATCAGCTTCTCTACCAAACCCGTGAATCAGTGTGTGTTCAGAGGCTTTGCTCTTTCAGAACAGACTCCTTTACACCTTCTGTCCCCACAGAGCTGGGTGGCTGCTGCCTGGCCAGAAGGTCAGCAACTGAGCAAAGGGCAGTAAGGCACTCTGTCACCTGCCTGTGCTCTTCAGGCCTCTTCTGGTTATTCCCATCCTATCACCCTCTCTGCTCATGGTCAGGATCCACCAACATCCTTCAGCTCCTTCTCCATCTGATGAAGTACAACTGGGGCTCCCTGGGCTGTTCTGCTTATGCTTCTCCTCCAGCACAGGGGATGGCCAGTGAGGAATAGCTGTCAGAGGGTTTGCCCAGAAGCCTGATGAGGAGTTAGAGGCTGTAGGAGGGTTAATTTTTGTCCTCCAGGTCTGAACCACATTGATGTAATCCTGCACATGCTAATGGCAAGATCTGCATGATGATATTGGTTGTCACATTCTAGTCCTTCAGTGACTTGATTCAGTCTCTTGTAGCATAAATACAGGATTAATCTGAAACAAGGGTTTAGGAAGGAGAATCTCTTACTCTTTAATTTTAATCTATAATGTGTTTAAAAAGAAAAAAAACTCTGATGATTGAGGAGAGGTAATTTAAGAAAGGATACAGGAATGGGATGGCAACAGCTAGGAGACTGGTGGGGCCTGGGGCTTTGCTGATATCTGCTTCCAATAAACCCAACACATTTCTCTGTCCTTTCCCCTCCAAGACCCCTTAATTAGCTCTTCCTCCCAACTTTGTGCTTTCAGCTCATTTCTTTTTTACTCTTTTTTTCTCCTGCAAACTCTCAGGACATCTGCTCTCTGCTGGGAACTGTATTAGCATATGAATCAAGGCAGAAAAACATTGATACTGCATCTTCCCACAGGACAGGTACCAAACAAGGGAGCATCATCCCATGTCTGCTGCTGCACCATGGTTTCTCAGCCATGATGAGAAGCCCCTCTTCACCTCCTGGTAGGTGCTGGATCAGTGGGGGACCCAGCCCTGCCCAGAGCATCTCCAGGCAGAGTTTCAGGGAAGGGGCAGCAGCAATGGCCAGAGACTGTCTCACAGCACAGCCTCTTGACCCAACAGCCTCTAGGCTTCCCGTGGTGCACAGGTCAGGCTGCAACCTGGTGTTTTGCCTCTACACTTGAGAGATTTGTTGTAGGGGTAACACCAGTTGCAACTGGTATTTCTGGTGAGCTGTCCTTTCTGCGGGGCTCAAAGAGCCAAAAAGACCCCAAAATGCCAGCCCTGACCCCACTGGCAGGAAGGCCCAAGTGCTGCTTTTGCAGGTGAGAAGGTGACAGGGTGACTAAATCCTTCCTGGGCTGGGCTGCCCACCCTGCTGTGGGGTGATGGTAAGTGATGCTGGAGGTGACTTTGCAGTCACTCCACTGAGCTTGTCCATCCCTCCTGTGCTACAGTATTGGATGTGGGCAGGCAGCTCAGGACCAGGCACCTGAGACGCTGGCCATCCCACTGGGACAGCACCTTCCATCCAGCACAGCACTGTGAGGATAACTCGCCGCACTTGTTTCCACCCTGGGATCCCAAAACGAGGCCAGATTTTGCATAAGTTGAGGTTGCTGTGCTAAAACGATGACGCAGAGCCATTGCCATGGAGACAGAAAGCCAAGGTAAGGAGCCATGCTGCTCCTGGCAGCATCCTGGGAGTGGGGACCTCACCCTGACTCCTGCAGCATCTGCTAGAAGAGAGCAGGGAAGATGCATCTCCCCAGCTGTCACCCTGCAGCTTGGCCTCACTGGCAGGAGGGTTCCCTGGTGCATTTATTTTGAGCAAATGGATGTGAATACTCAAGCAGAGGTTGAAACCTTCTCCTCCTCCTCCTGCTCCCTCTCCTGTATGAACGGATGACGGCAGGTTGCATTGTGTGTGGCCGGGTGCAGGCTGCACCGTTTGGTGGCATTAAGGTGTGCTTATAGCATTGTAGGGAATAACAGCTGCACTTCAAAGAATTTGCTTAATGACTCTTTTGCTGAGCCCTTTGAGCTGCTCTACTCATGTGAGCTGTGCAGGAGCTCATAAAAACCCAATTAGCAACTCTTGAGACACTGAAAGGGGTTTTTGTGGGGCAGGCAGCAGCCTAGGGGCACAGCAGCCTCTGCACATAAGTACCCACGCAGAACTGCAGCACAGAGCAAACACAGAGGAGATAACAAGTGCATGAATGACCCCCTGGTTGTCAGGACATGTTTTTCTTCTCTTAGGAATTGGGGATCCAAACTCTCTCCTACTTTCTCAGGGAACAGTTTGTCACATGGTCAGGGAAGGATGCTGAGAGCAGATTTCCATATTGGTTGGGCACCCCAAATGCTGCTGCCATGTGTAAACATCTGAGCACCCATCTCCTGTGCATCTGCTCTCCCATCTCAGTGTGTTACTGGCCCCTTTTCTAGACCGTTTGTGGGCTGGAAAGCAGAAAGCCGCCATGAAAATATGGAAACTGTTATTTCCAAAGTCCTTTTTGTGTGTGATTTAGCTTAGATGGAGATAGCAGTAGCCAGATCGCAAGAATGTCCATAGTGCTGAAGGATCATGTTGCCCATGGTGGGGCTGGGCCCACCTGGTACCTGCAGGTCCAGCCCAGTCTTAGTGGCCCAAGACAGAGTTCCTGGAGCTGGGTCCTCAAGAACTGAGTTTGGCCATGCCAAGTGGAGAACTGTTGGAACAGCACATGGATGGGCAGGTGGACACTGGGGTCTTGTAACAAAGGCAGTGTCTTGGCTCTTTCCACCATACATGTGTGTGCAGGGTGCTCTGTGTCCTCCTGGAAGAGCAAAAGAGAACGAAATTACCCCATCAGTATGACAGATGTGCTGGGGATAAGACACTCTGGGCTCTTGCAGAGGGTCCCTTTGGCTTTCTCCTGCTGTAGGCAAAGCCTGGCTGTGAGCAATGAAGGGATGGGGGTCACATTAGAGCCACAGCGCGGGCTGGCAGGTGGGAATTGCTGTGATGGATGAGCCCTGCAAATCCATCCAGCTCTGCAGGTGCAGCACAGGGAGGTCATGCTCAGGGGCAGAACAGATTGCATGGACTGAGCCTTGGTAAGTTTTACTTGAATTGTTTTCCTGAGCCAAGGCAACCTGGAATTTTCCAATGGTGTTTCTAAGTCTGTCAAGAGGGAAAAAACCACCCCAGTTAAATAATGCAGCAGAACCACCAGGACCTCCTTTCCTATGGACTTGTGACTTTAAACTCTTTACCCAATAGTCCTTCTCTTATGCCCCACCAGGTTGGCAGAGCAGGTGGCACTGCAAGCTGCTGGTGTGGAGCTATGAGTTTGCTGATGGGCTGGGCCATAGACGTGTTGGCTCAGGCAGTAAATGCATGGCAGAGCTGAATTTGCCTCTTCCTTTTACTGCTGTTATTTTTGGATTTATCTTTTATGTCACCAGCTGTCCTGAATCCTGCTGGGACAGCAGATCTTTGAGATCTGTGCTCCAGTGCTCCATTGAGTTTGAGTTGGCCAATACATGCAAAATTTCCCTTGATGAGAAAGGATGGGAGGTTAAAGGAGTGGGTGCACTGGCTCTGTGAACTGAACTTTTCCTTAGACTAAAGCTGGAAACAGCCGTGGAATGAGCAGCAGTTATTAAAACTGTCACCAAATAGTTCTCAAATTTGTCTTTTACATTTTGAGAACTTAAACCAGTCCATCAATAAGGTCTCTTCTGTTTCCACTGTCAGCTAGAGGCTGATTTATGTCTTGAAGCTGGACGATTTAAATTTCCTTCACATTTTTCTTCCAAACTGCTTGCCAGTGGAAATAGGGATTCCCATCACTTGCCCATGTGCAGCCCTTCCCTGGGTTTTGCTAAGCCCTGGCTGTCAGTGTGTCCTGCACAGACTATCACCCACTAACTGGAAAGAAAAAAGCAACCCCCTTCTTTTTGTTTCCACTTTTAAGCTGGAGCACAGATACTGGTTTTTTATGTCTCCATCCTATCCCCTTGCTCTAGTCCCGGTAAATCTCAGTGTCCTGATGATTTCTGCCCTGTGAGCCCCTGTGAAGTGTTTTGCCAGATTAGCACTTAGTGAGAGGTTCCTTGAGGGGCTCCTGGCATCTTTTCTCATCACACTGAAGCCCTTCCTTGGATAAATATTATCCTGCTTCCAGGGATGCTGGATCCATTGAGGCAGATGGACACGTGGCACGTATCCCATTTCCTTTACTAAGCTAGGTTAAAAGAGTCATTTGGGATTAAATTAGTTCAGTACCTCTTTATTCTGAGAGATAGATGAGAACCTTCTCAATGGCCTGAACTTGGGCCATTCTTGGCCCTGTTCTTGGCCTGAACAAGAGGGACTTGGAAATTCAGCAGAAGGAGAGACTGGGGGACTGGGGGCAGACATACAGAAAGCACCAGCTCTTCCATGTGTAACTTTGGGTGGTGGGGAAAGTCTTTGTTTGTTTGCTTACAAATTCCTTTTGAAGTTCTAAATAATCCCTTGTGACACTTAGTGGAAGCAAAGGAGGTTTTCAAAGCTTTGCATTTGAATTCAGGAGAGCAAAAAAGAAAATCAGCCTATAGGTTTCCTACATGTTTTATTCTCTTTGCTTTTTACCTTTATTAAAGGGCTGTAATTTGTGGGATTAATTGCAAACTTGTCTGGCTGTTTGGCCTGACACAGTTTTGCACTTCGACAGTTGGTTGTCTGTTTACAAGCAGGTTCATTGAATCCTGCTTCCATGTCAGCAGCAGAAAAGGTTATCATATAGGCTCCTCCTTGGGTTATGAACTAATTAAATAATAACCTGGGGTCTATAAACTCCAGTCTGTCTTGTGGGAAACTCTGAATGAGAGAAGCATCATTGATGTCTTCACAGAAGCACAGAACATTAGGGATTGGAAGGGACATCAAAAAGTCTTCTAGTCCAATCCAATCCCCCTGCCACAGCAGGATCCCTTAGATGAAGTCGCACAAGAACAGGGGTTTTAAACATCTCCAGAGAAGGAAACTCCACAACCCCCCTGGGCAGCCATTCCAGTGCTCTGTCACCCTCACTGGGAAGTTCCTTCTCATGTGGATGTGGAACCTCCTATGCTCCAGCTCACACCCATTGTCCCTTGTCCTATCATTGGATGCCACTGAGCAGAGCCTGGCTCTATCTAGTCTTCTAGTTTTCAAACACATGCAAATGGGAAGAAGTTTTGCCCTCCAGAAAATGTGATGTAGGGAAGCGGTGGATTTCACAACTATAGAGTTTTTTAAGTCTCAGCTTGACGGGGTGCTGGGACAGAATATTTAAACTGGATTTCTTTAATTTAACAGGTTAGACTCGATGGTCCTTGAGGTCCCTTCCAACCTGGTCCACTGGGATACTGTGAAGATGCAAAGATGCATTCTGCTGCGTCAAAATAATGCACTGGTGACTAAAGTTAACCATCCAGCCAGCCATCCCTGGTTTTCTAGGCATCCTGACCTGGATGGGTCAGAGAAGGAATTTAGCAGCAACACAATGTAGTTGTGGGATAAGATCCTGCATTGCTCTGCATCTGACTGATGGCTGTTCTGCCACCCCACTGAAGCAGTGGCCCATGAAGTTCCTGCTGCTGTGCTCTTCATTGGGTCTGCCACAGACCCAAGGGTTTGGGGAAGGATGGTGAGATGGTGTAAAGAAGAGAGATGTCTCCTGTAAGGGTAAGCAGCCTTCTTGCTTGCTGTAGAGTCTAAGCAAGGGAAGTGGACTCAGGGTCTGACCCAGTCTAGCAGCTCCTCTCACCTGAAGTGCCTTTGCCTCGGTGCTTTTCATACGTTGCTGTAGTATCCAGCTCTATCTTCTCATCCTCAGGAACCTGCTGGTTTTCCCAGCATCACAAGAAGGGATCCACTAACATCCTTGTAGGCAATAAAATCAAAGTGATGCCACTTGTGTAAAGGAAGTAGTAACCACCCAGAAGCGAAACAAGCTGCCAGTTACCGAGCAGCAGCCTCACAGGCTCAACTGAGTCTAGCACTGCTGGCACCTCAATAATGCAAAACCTGCAAACACTGATTCCTGCCTGACACTAAATATCTCCCTAGCTGCAAGTTTTCCATGAGACTCATTGCCCTGCAGAGAGAAGATCAGTTGAGGTCAAGAGCAAGATTTATGTTGCTGAAGAAAAGAAGGCATGAGGAAACCTTCAATGAAGCAAACATCAGGTTTAATGGTGCCCTGTGGACCCACCACTGAATTGTGGCAAATGAAGCATTTTGAGCTTGTTGCAGAAGGAAAACCTCCTGTGTTATGGCCATGGGAAAGATGAATTTTTCACAGCCATAAGCCAAAAAAATCTGAGGTTCTAGGGTGCCATCACACTGAGATTTATTTGCCCCTCACTGTAAATTTCCAGCTTGACCAAAATGGATGGAGGAAATGCAGGACTTGTTTTGGAAACATGGGGCTGTGGCTGAAAATACAAACAAGACTGAGGATCTTCCAGAAGCTGGACAGCTCTGTGCTGCCGCTCACGCCTGACCAGCCAGCACACAAACCCGTGTCTGACCGCCAAGACATTTGATCTGGAAATCAGATAAAGCATGCACCATCCCAATGAAAAATATCTGTACTTCAGGCTACTTTCCAGTATCTCAAGGAAGGGATCTTTTAACTGAAAGCCTTAATGTTTCTCGTTATATTTAAAATTAGAGCGGAACAGCAATAAAATTTGTCATGGGATTGAGACAAGTTTTAAGGGAGAGAAGGAAATTCATTTTTTACATCAGAGCATCCTTTAGATGCCCGTGGACTTTTGAATACGTCAATGCAAGGATTAATAATTAAAGCAACAACAACCACATGTCCCTGAGATACACACAAGAACACAGGCGCTCCGGCCAGAGGCTGGACTCTCTGGGGACATGCTGGTTTTGCTAGCGTTTTACCTCTGCCTGGTGTACCTCATTATTTAGAAAAGCACTTTCCTACCAGCCTCTGCCAAGGGAAGTGCTACCTAGCAATTTGCAGCTGATGGCTAACGCCGGTGTGAGCCTGAGGAATTGTACCCAGCCTTGTTATTGGATTGATTTTGAAGGAGGACGTGAAGGTGTTCACACAGATTAGAAGTTGTTCGACTAGGTGTGTTTTGTGGTGAAACCCTCCAGGCAGATCCCTGGCAGAGTGGTGGCGATGCTCCAGCAAAACCGATAGCCCCAGGTCGATGTGACTCGCAACTGCCATTGCCCGAGACTTGGGAAAAAGCGGTTCCAGATCTGCTTCCTTTCCACTCCCTGGAACCAGATGGATGTCAACAGGCTACGGCGACGCAACAGAGACATTTCGCTTGCGGGTGTGGCCCCCGGCCAAGCAGACGCCTCGGCGAGCCGCTCTGCAGAACCCTGCAGCCATAGACTTCTCGCCGGATGGTGCTGAAGGTGGTTCAAAGCATTGGCTTGAAGAAGAGAGTCTCTGACTTGGTTTCCACAACCAGGCCCAAATTGCACCTCTCCTCCCTCCCCATCCTTCCTTCTTCCATGTTGGTAGTCTTCTCATTCATTAAAAACCAGCTAATTATCTCAGCAGCTTGGAACTGGGTTGCAGCATGGAATTAAAACCAGCTTTTCGTTTTGGCATCCAGCACCTCGTGTAATTAATAAGACAAGAGAAAGCCAGAACATGCGGGTCAGCCCCGAGTGTGAGGTAGGGAGTGAGCGGACACAGCCAGCCGCAGCTTGTGGCCAGGATGTTCTGAAGCCGGCCTCGGTGAGGGTGGTTGTGTTTTGGGGCCAAATTGGGAAAAAGGAGGAGGAGAAGAGTCTCTCTCTTTCTTGGTTCTTCCCCGTGTTTTTATCATTTCAACACAAGATCTGGAGCAGGTAGCACCCCATGAGAACCCTGTGCTCAGTCTTCAGCTGGGAGAGCGCTCCAGCTCAGCTTGATAAGATATTCTGGCCATCCTTGTCATGCTGAGCAGACCGGGATGCTCTGAGAGCCTGGACACAAATGAGTGTTTTGATGGAGATCTGGAAAACAGCTGGAGGAACCTGAAACTGAAGGAGAGATGGGCACTGCTCTTACACCTACTGGCGCGACGTCCTCGCCCTGCTGCCTTGGCATGAGCAAGGGCCACCAAATCCAAATGGAAATGCTGTCCTACCTGCCGGCTGCAGGCAGGAGAAGGCCAACGACCTCATCTTGCAGAGCTGATCTGGGGTGATGCAACCCTTCCCTGCAACCTCCCTCCACCCAAAGCACCCACAGGTGCCAGGCTCAAGCTGGCACTGGGAGGGCAATGCCTGCGGGCACTGTCGCAGAGCAGTGGCAGCACCCGAACCAGGTGGGCACCATCCTCCTCCTGATTCAACGGAGCATTGCTTGAGCACAAACTTTCCTCCCTGCATCACCAGGAGCTACGGGGCTCCCCTCACCCACCCCACAGGCGGCATCATTTCAGCTCAGCACCTTCTCCTGAGCATTGATCTACAATTTGTTGCTCTGCCACTGAGTAACTACTGTTGCTGCCTACTACGGACTTGCTCGGCTGCCAGGATGCCCCCAACGGGTGGCGAGACATTAGTGGAGCTGGCAGGCCGGGACAGGCGAGCATTGCTCCTGGGGGAGCAGCAACATCAAATTGGGGTTCTAGCCCTTTAAATCCGATCCAGTACTGCAAAAAAAAGGGCGAGCGAGCAAGAGAGAGCCTTCAGACTCTTTTAATTAAAGCTTGTACCATACTCTGTCTTCCCAAGTCTCGGCAGTGACTCGCTTCTTCAGGACGCCTCAGGACTCGCCGGCATCGCGACATGGCTGGGGGGAGCTACTCACCTGGGACCGCTGGCAGTAGGTATGAGCAGAGGGACGGGGCTGCGTGCATGGCTTCTCTCCTTCTCCTGGCTGCTGAAAGCATCCCCCTTTTTCAGTCATGCGTTTTTGTTTGCCAGTGATAAAGTCTAACGCGTCGCCCCAGGGAAGGTGGTGGGAGGCGAGTGCCCATTGCGCACCTGGGGGGACAAGGGGCTTCCTGTCCTGCCAGCAATGCTCCCTTCTCTCCTTTCTCCCTCCCTTTGCAAAAACTAAGTGCATGACCTGGAGTTGTTATGGTTATGGATTTATTTTCCTCGGTCCTTAAATCAAAGAGCTGCCACTCAGCAGAAGATAAGTTGGGATGCCTGTTCCATAAATCACCAGAGAAGTTAGTCCCTGTCGTGCTCTCACAGGCTCTGCTGGTGGCTCCTCTCCCCTCTGCCTCCCCCTCTAAGTGCACCAGGTTAAGAGAGTTTTGCCATATCCTTTCATGCGCATTGCACTCACAATGCAGAGCATTTCCAACGAGCCTCACGGACCAAAGCTTTGGGGTTATGAGGGAAGGCAGCATATTCACGCTGGAGCCTCATTTCTTCGGCAGTGCAACCCAGAGCAGCTTTAGCTGGGCTTATAAATTGCCCTTCAGATGGAACATTGTGCACGGAGAACATTTAACTGCTAACTATCCCATTCACCCATTGATTTTTCTCTCCCCCTCTGCTCCTAACTGAGTGATCTCTTCATTTGTATTTCCACACCACACAGCTATTTTTTTAGATTATGTATTGCCGCTCCGTCGTCTTGGGTTGGTGCATTGTCAGGATGCCCTGACCTTAATAAGAGTCTGTTTTCCTCTTTGCAGCCAGGTCCCAGGTGAGTGTAGGTCCCGAGAAGCCTCTCCTGCATGGATGCCCAGAGGGAAACAGAGGCTTTGGCAGGAAAACATTTATCCTAGTGCCTGTATGAGCTCAGTAACACTTTGAGACAAACAGCAGAGACCTCCTCGAGGCTTGAAACAGGGTTGCAAAACAGCCCCTTATCTCTTTGAGGAGTGTTAGATGGTGGCCACTGTCCTCAGTAAATCAGAGTAAGGGTAGGTTTGTGTCCGGTATGTCGAGACATTAGCAGAGCAAAGGAAAAAATCCCTCTGCGAACCCACTGGCAAAACTCTGCCTTGTTGTTGCTTTGCAGGGCAGCAGGTTTGTGCAGGGAGTGCTGTGAACTCAGCATGGCCCAAAACACATGGGGCTGCCTCACTGGCTTTGAGGAAGGAGGTTTTTCTCACTGAAGGCATTTGCTGTAAGGGATTGAGTGACGGGACAGGGAACTTGCAAGTGAGCAAAGAAGGGGGGCTGTGGATGGGAGCAGGAGCACCTGGAGGTATCAGGTGGTTTGTGGGCAGCAAGACGTCTCAAGTTGAGCAGTTGAAGGAGTAAAGCCTAGAGAAGAGGAGGCAGGGTGCCTGCCAGCAGAGATGCCAGGGCAGAGGGAAATCTGCGACACAGGCGGTCCGGTTCACTCACAGGGGAGCGGGGCTGCGGGGGAAAAGCACTATTGTGTACCCTGGGGTTTTGTTTTTATCAGGTTTCCTGATAGGGCTGTTTTCATCAGTGGCTCCCGTCTTTTGGTAGTGATTTAACTGTTTGTGACTCCCAGTGAGATCAGGAAGGGGCTTGGCCCTCGTGACCAAGATGCAGGATAACAGCTCCCTTGTTTCTAGCTTGCAGCGTGAGAACAAATGACCTGGCAAAGGAACCTTGAAGTGTCTGAAAGTAAAAAAACCTGTTTGTATGGTCTGAGTGGGGCTGCAGACAGAGTCTTTCTTGGTGAAGCCCCTGAAGCTGTTTGTGGAGCTGGAAAACCCAGAGCCCAGGATTTGGAAAACACTGACAAACCCAAGTGGGGTGAGGAAAAATGAACAAAATGTACATCTTGGTTCAGCAAAGGGACTCGAACTCCTCAAGCATATGGAGGGTGGGGAGTAATTATTTATAGTGCAATCATCAGAAATAATAGCACAAAATGAAGGGCTGAAAAGTTTTGCTGACTATTAGGGAAAGCGTCCTGGCATGGATTGGCAGTTCCTGGGCCCACAGCCCTTTGCGTCTCCAGTGCCACTGAGTGTGCAGCCTGGAGATCCAGCAAAGCCTTGCAGAGTGAGACCTGCTGAAGATGGATGGGTGGCATCAATGAGCTGAGCCTGTCTGGATTCATGTTGGCTATGACTTCTACTTCTGATGGCCAAGCCTGGATTTACCTCCTGGTGGATACCTGGACTTGGAAGGGAGCAGTGCTCTGCGGCAGGGGAGGGATGGGAGGTCAGTTTTGCTTTTCCATTCTGATGCTGTGAACACTGAGATCAAAAAAGGAGCCGTTTCTGAGATCAGCAGTCGGTGTCATTCAGTGCTTTGTCATCCGTAATTAAGCTCCGCGCTCTGCGTTTCAAAGCACTCTTGAACCATGATGACAAAAGGAATTAGAGGGATTGGCAGGCACACGGAGGCACAGAATTGCTTACCTGGCATCTCTCAAATTAAAGGTGACCTGCATAAGGGTTTCTTGTCTAAATTGAGAAAAACTGAGTTTGGACTCCTCTTCATGGCTTTGTGGTGATGAAAAGGCTCATTTTCCCTTTCGTGTTTTGCTTTCTCCCTTCCTGAAGGATGAGGAGTCACAGGCTGGTCTGTCCCCATCTGGACAGTAGCACTGGAAGGCTGAGATGGCCATGGAGGGAGTTGCAGGTGGAAAGGGGGAATCTGAGCAGCAAGTTCGCCAGATAGTCACCAACATCCTGCAAAAATTATCTGGGCCACAGGATTTCCATAATCCCAGAGCCCTTTCTTTCTCTCCAGGCTACCTGGTAACACCACAAGAGACCAGTCCTCAGTGGGTACAATGATCAGGGCTTCATGAAAGTCCCAAAAGGCAATTTACTCCATCTTGCCCAATTTGTCAGTCTTCAGCCATCCAAGACTTTCCTGGTACAAACTAGACCCGAATTTCTGAAGAACAAGTGGAAGAATCGTTCCTTTTTGTATTGTGGGCAATAACCTTTCCCAGTTCCTTTGCTCCGTATGCTGGAAGGAGCACAAACACAAAGGCACAGCTCTCATTTTGCCTTTTTCTTTGCAAGCCACCTTTAAACAAAAGAAAAATAGCAGGGTGTCTGGAGCAGGAAGGGACTAAAATGGATCTGACTGAGATAAAACCTGAATTTACTCTTTCTAGCTGCTAGAGTCTAATATATTCTTCTATTCAGAGCAAGAGACGTATGTCAACCCATTCTACATTTCAGGCAGGGTATTACAGTTTGAATTAGGACGATAAATTAACAACAGTCGTACAATTCTACAGAAGTCTTAAATAATTTTTAAAAAAAGTATCCTGTGAATGGAATTGCACAGTTATTAAGTGAAATGTTTGATATATAAACACGAGCGTGGCACGGTACACTGCAAGATGAGAGCAGTCATGTCTAAGGCACTTGGTGTGGTCCAGATGTGGATCGTGCCAATCACTGATTGTTGGTCACAACAACCCCCTGCAGCTACGGACCGGGGGATGAGTGGCTGAATGGCAGCCTGGTAGAGAGGGACCTGGCAGTACTGGTTGACGACTGGTTGAACAGGAGCCAGCAGGGTGCCCAGATGGCCCAAAGGGCAATAGCATCCTGGCTTGGATCAGCAATAGTGTGGCCAGCAGGACTAGGTCATAATTCTCCCCCTGTACTGGGCACTGGTGAGGCCTCCCCTCGAGTACTGGGGCAGCGCTGGGCCCCCACTTCAAGAAAGAGATTGAGGGGCTGGAGTGAGTCCAGAGGACCAGTGAGGCTGGGGAAGGGACTGGAGGGAAAGTCTGATGAGGAGAGGCTGAGGGAGCTGGGGGTGTTTAGCCTGGAG